>CM039508.1:7105488-7121848 GCA_022432975.1 Begonia masoniana | reverse complement strand
ATATTTGTAGGTTACAAATCAGCTGGTCCATTCGCGCACTTCATGCTCGGAGTTCTTTCCTGAAACTGTTTGAACACTCGAGGAGTTCATGGCTATTTCTCGACGGTCGCTCCCAAATTCCCCTCCTACCTACGTTATCGGGACTATGGAGTCGGTGTTGCTAAAGTGTTTTCTAGCTGCTTCTATTGACTCGGCCAACCAAGGTTTTCAAAATTGACGGTTGAAGATATGCCGATAATCTGTACTGGTGAAAGCATTGGCAAGTTTAATCTCCACGGTATGGTTTTTACATTTCATAAAAAAGAGGAAATCTGAAAACTGTTGACGATAATTGGTTTGGTTGCTGATAGATTTATTTCCTTGTAATAGTTTTTTCTGTTCGTTTTTTTTTCATAGTTCGCTTAACTGGCTAAGCTTAATTAATTAGCTATCATTTGGGTTTCTGTAATTAATATTGCAGCTTTGACGCTTCAGACAAATGTCATTAGGATATGAATTGTTTTTTTTTTTTTGGGAAAGTTGAATTTAAGTGGATACTTTCTTACCAGCTACATAGCCTGTGTGGGTTTGACGGGTAAATGTTAACACTTCTAGTGGTGTACTGATGACCTTTGTGATAGGTTTATCTGTGGCTTCATCTATCTGGTAGACAATCCTCGAATTGTCAACCGTCTGGACTATAAATAGTCAGATGCGTTGATGTGCTCAGACCATCCGAGGAGCCGGAATAATTGACTTTTTTCTCACATATCCTTTTTTTCCGGACATTTTTTGTCTGGTGCTGTTAAATTCTGTGCAATCCCTGTTTTTCTACCTACTTTTATTATCAAAGTGTTTTAAACCTTTTTTTTTCTTATCCTTAATTGGTTATACTAATGAATGGCCAATGGGGGTCGCGAATAGAGCTTCAACAACGGATATTCCGCTGGAGTCTCAGCTCTCGGGCTGTGATTCTACCATATCTGATTTAGTAGCAGAGATCAAACCCCGGTATGTGAAGTTAGAAAGACTGGGAGACGTTATTTTTAGTACTACATATTATGAATCTCATTCTAAATTATGGTGTCAAGTATTGTCTCTCTCCTTCTAGACACACAAATGCATATTTAAGTACGAACATAGCATTGCAGTTGGTGTCTCTTCATGCTTAATTCATGTTTCAGTTACTTTGATGCTCCTTTGACTGCCCATTTTTGTCTTTCTTATGTAATCTGAGGTTATGGATGTCCGCCTGCCAAAACGCCTGTTTTACTTGTATTTTTGTGAAATCAAAAGTTATATATCTCATTGCAATTTTCCATCCTAGCTATCACATTGCAGGTTCAAAAGGGCTATTTTTTTGCTCGTGAGCCCTACTCTCCCGTTAGGGCTTTACATGTAACCCGCTTCTTTGGTCTCGCATCTGTTGAAATAAAGAGAACCAGGTGCAGTTCATATCCCTCCATCTCTCTCTCTCTCTCTCTCCTCTCTCGTTGTGGTTTTTGTGCGTCAGGCATGCACCCATGCTTTTTTGCGTGGGTGAGGTATTGGGATGGCTTGTGAGCGTGTGTCATAGTGTTAAGTCTTTTCTGATCATTTAGTTTTAGAAATTTTCCTGCAGTGCTTTTTTGTGTGGGTGTGTTGGGGATGCTCGTGAGTGTGTTCACGTTGTTAACCTCTTTTCTGATCATTTAGTTTAGAAATTTCTTCGCAAGGAACTTTTTTTTTTCAATAGTTTTAATTTGATTATCTTCCGAATGAGACAAGATAGCAAATTGCATTTTTTTTCATCGTTAAAGTGAGATGGTGTGGGTTTTCACAAGCATATGTCCTTAAATTTATAATCATGTAAGCGTGAGAACCTAAAGAACCCAATTCCTCTTTATTTATTGACGTGTTTTCTATATTTTCAAATTTTGTATTAATTTTGTTTGGGTCATTTTAAGGTTTTATCAACATTCTGTTCCTTAAAGGCTCTTCGTATTGATGCCATATGTGGGTGATGTTCTCCTTTGTTTTGTTGTTTTTTTCTGCCTCTGCTACTTAAATTATGCTCGCAGTCTGTGACTCATGTTCATTATGCACTTATCAGAAATTTATCCATGCTATTTCTCCTACTCCAGCATCTACCATGTCTGCTATGGAAATTAGCATGAAGTCAACGACTACTACGCTATCTCCTTACACTGTTGTTGAAAACAAAGCAGAGTCCAAAGAGTTTTTAAAGAGGCCTGGTGACAGTCCTATAGAGTCACAATATTGGAGATATGACGACCCTAAAAAACGACAGAAACATGGAGCTGGAGATATTAACCTTCTGTGTTTTAAATTTACATCAACTGGATCTTGTCCAAGAGGAGAGAAATGCAGCTTCCAGCATGATGTAGCCACACAGGAGCAATATCTGAGAGGTGTTTGTTTTGATTTCCTTAGCAAGGGTAAATGTGAAAGAGGTCCAGAATGCAAATTTAAGCATGTTTTACAAAAGGAAGGTGAAATTTATTCTCAGGAGGGCCGTAGATATGAACCTGCTGGCACAAACAGGTTTTTTTTTGCTTTATTTTAATTTTTTTTCAGGTAGGAAGCTGGTTAGTGTTATGCAATTAGTCTCCCCAAAAAATTTAAAGGCACAATGTCTTATTTTGCTTCTGAAAAGCTGTACATATTTTCATGATATCAACTAGTCATATTTTATATGAGTTGTCTCTTTCTTTTTTTCTATCGATAAGGTGGAGAACTATATCAGTTGTCTTTTTCCTTTTTTTCTATCGATAAGTTGGAGAACTATACCAGTTGTCTTTTTTCTTTTTCTTTTTCTATCGATAAGGTAGAGAACTGAACCACAAATTATCTTTCTTTTAACATCTTATCATATTATTTGTGTTGCAGGTCTAAAGAGTGTTGGTTCTGTCTTTCAAGTCCAAATGTAGAATCACATCTAATTATCAGTATAGGTGGAAGTTACTACTGTGCATTGGCTAAAGGGCCCCTTGTTCATGACCATGTACTGATAGTACCCATTGAGCATTTGCCTACTACACTTGCCTTGGCTTCAGAGAGTGAAAGTGAGCTTGGTAGATTCCAGAGTAGTCTAAGGAAGTGCTACAAGAAACAAGGGATGGAGGTTGTATTCTTTGAGTGGGTTTCCAAGCGTATTAGCCATGCTAATCTTCAGGTAAAAAAATCTAGATGACATGTGTCTTGCAAAAGTGTAATGTTTGATCCTAATTGTTATTTATAATCCTGGCATTCGTTTTTCCTCCAAGCCTCATTTTCCTTGTGAAAGGGCGGAACCCCAGAAAAGAAATGATAAATTTTTTAGAATTTTCACTGTTGTGGTCATGCTTCACTCAGAATGTTCTCAAAATTAGTCAAACTTATTATAATATTCTGGGGTTTAGCATGTTGTTGGAATATGTTTGTTGTGGGTGCAATTTTTGTGGTAATTTTAGAAATACGTGAATTATTCAATTATCTTGATTAAACAACTTAAAATTTTGAGATTATTGGTATTTAAAGTATTCAGTTGCAAGGATTATTAAAATTTGAGCTACGTGAGTGTAAGAATGTTAAGAAATGATATCATTTATTAAGTTAATCTCTCCTAATAATTTGAGGTTACAATTTAACACATTATATTGAGGAAGATATTGAAAAGAGACTTCATTATGAGGGGAGTACAAGGTTGAAATTTGCTTTGGTGCACACTTGTATCCCGATGGAATGTGAACTGAAAGTAACGATCTGATCAGAACACCCTTGCTGCACACTTCACTATCTCTATTTGTGGGTTCCTCATTAGTAGCCCTGTTTTTTATGTAGGTTATTCCTATTCCAGCAGCCAGAGCACATGTAGTTCAGAATATATTTGACTTGGCTGCTCAAAAGTTGGGATTCAAATTTGAGACTGGTAAATGAATTTTTATCTCGGAATACTGATGAGATCCTTGAATATGTTGCCTTGAATTTCTAAAACAATGGATCTATTGTTTCTTCATAAAGTACTGTGAGAGATGACATCACATAACAAATTTGTGCCCTGCTTGGTATAGCTAATTGACTGTAATGATCGGAGTTCTGTTAATCTCGGCTTTCATGTGGTGCTGCATATTTATTGGTTACTTCACTTGATTTCAGTCAATGATAATTCTGGTGGGAGAAAAGCATTGAAGGAAAAATTTGACGGTAGTTTCAGTTTCTTCTATGTTGAATTACCAGAGGGTAAAATTCTATTGCATTTGGCTGAGGAGACTGAAAAATTTCCTGCCCAATTTGGACGTGAGGTAAGCTAACTAAATTGTTTTAATGGGTAATTTCCGGCTTTTCTAATTTACACTTGTACATTGTAATTCTTTTTAAAACAATTTCTTATGGACCTGGTTTGCCAAAGTTTCCGTTTCTACGGATGTCAAATGATTGGTTGTTAATTTTACATTCAAATGCGCCAGCTAATTTTTGCAATTGTCTGCTTCCGTACGTTGACATTTTGGTAATTTTTTCTTGTTGCTGTTTAATTGAACTCCAGTAAATGTATTTCTTCCTCTAGTATGACTAGGTTATGGTTATATATATATTCAGGGAAGTTTCAACTATATCAATTATCAAAAACTCTTTTCTTTCACTATTGCATTTATTATATTAGTTGATTTGTTTGCGTAGCTATCTTTCATTTTGTATATTTAAGCTAAAACAATTCATCATTCAGTTGCTATTAGATTGTGAAAAGAAATTATGTGTATACATTTTACAAATTCCTTGCATGAGAATTCTAAGAAATACTAAATTTTGTTCTTTAAGCAAAAGACCCAAGACCATTTAATAGCGATTCATTTTTGCTAACGACGTGATTTTTCAGGTTCTAGCGGGTCTTTTAAATTTGGCTAATAGGGCAGATTGGAGAAATTGTAATCATTCGAAAGAAGAGGAAACGAGTATGGTAGAAGATTTCAAGAGAAGATTTCAAGAATTTGATCCAAACAAATGAAAGTTTCCGAGGTTGCTCTTTAGCTATGTACACTTGGGGAAATAACCCATTTATGTTGGAAAACCTCCCAAAGTTGAACTCATTTGGTCAACACACAAGTTTTGCAGCCACTAACTCCGTCTCTTGAAGGCTTTATTTAGAGCAGGTTTCTTTTTCATGCAAGTTCTATCCCCAACTTGCTTTTTTCCACACGCAAAATTTCTTTTATCATAAAGCATGTTCAGTTACAGATTTATGTCAATAGTCCTGTGATTGAGTTATTTGTAGAATACTAAAAGTTGAACCCTCTATTCGAGTTTCCTATGAATTAATATTTTGACAATTGCATAGTATATCTGTTCATGTTTCGTTCTTAATTTTGTCATCCTGGTTTGTCAAGGTTTGAACTAGGGGTGTACAAAACCCACCCGGACCGAGGAACCGGACCAGAACCGACCTATTTGGTCCGGCTTCTGGTCGGTTTTTGCTTTTTAAAAAGTGAATTTCGGTTCTGCTTAAGCAGAACCGAAATATTCGGTTCGGTTTTTGGGTGTATTGACAAAAACCCGCAAAAACCGAACCGGACCACACAAAAACACCTTAACGCAGAAGAAAACAGTCTCTAACCTGAAAAGCCCTAATCTAATTTTCATTCTGTTGACTGTCGAGTGGAGAGGAGAGTGGAGGAGAGACAGTCGCTCACCTACGCCGGTCGCCGAACCCGAGCCCGAACCCCAAGCCGAAGCCTTCAATCTTTCGTTCATGGATTATCAACCTGACAAACACTTTTTAATTTCTCTGTCTTTTTCCTCTGGTTTTATCTTGCCCATGACCAGTGAAAACCTGCGTGATGCTTTGTGAATATGGAGGCCTTGAATGGTGGAACCAATGCTTTCATCCTCTACCAATGCTTTCATCATACTGATTGACTTCAGTAGAATAGTGGAACGTGGGTGGGTTTGTATATTATAATCATATGTTTTTACTTTTTAGGTGATTAATCATGCAGTGAGGAGGTGAAAGTTGGTGCGATGACAAAAATTAAAATTTCGATGGAAATTTTTTAATTTGAAAATTTTTATTAAAAAAATATTTTTAAATGGGAAAACCGGAACCGGACCAGAACCGAAACCGAAATTCTGGTCCGGTTCTAGTCCGGTTCTTAAAATTTTTTTGATGGTACCGGTCCTAAAAAATAAAAATCGAATATTATTGGTCCGGTCTTAATTTTTTTCAAAACCGGACCGGACCGGACCACGTACACCCCTAGTTTGAAGTCTCTTGTCCAATTAAAGGATGTTTGTTTGCCTAGTAAGCTATCATATTGTAACATTCAGGAATTCAAATGAAAAATTCCCAAATTCAATTCTAGGGTTTAATATTGAAATTTTCCAAATCAAAACCTATAACCTAATTTTGGGATAAAAATTAGATTTTATCAAAGTAAAATTCGGAATGAACCTAGCCCATAATTTAACAAAAAAACAGAGGAAAATCAACTTTAAAAATCGAATTACTGATTTACAGCAACAAATTCGATTTTGGGACGGATTGAGCAAGAATTTCGGAATGAACCTAGACCACATAAGGAGAAGGTTAAGAATCGAAAATCAAGCATTGTTCTGGTAATGACCAGAAAATCTGAGCTGATTGATTTTCAGCTCGGAAAAATCCGATTTCAGGCGGATTTTATGGAGAGGCGCGGGGCAAACCTCCCCTATAAATTGAGGTGTTCGGGTGGTGGAAGAATCACTCCACAGCTCTCTATCTCTCGAGTTTTCAGAGAGCTTACCGTAGTTCGTGATCCGACCACCGCAACACGACCTCCGACGAAGTCTTCCCTTTGGCAGCCGAGCTCCGACGAAGTCCCTGACCACCGTCGACGACCCATCGGCGTAAGAACTCTCTTCCTCTCTCTCTCACTCCAGTTCCTCTTGCCGATTCCTCTCGGTTTCTCCATCCCTCTCTGCTACTCTCCCTCTCTCTCTGATTCTTCCTCTCACTCTCTGCAGACAAAGCGAAGAAGAAGGAGAAAAGGAACTGGGTTTTTAGTTTTAAAAACCTGAACCGATCCAGTGAGCCCAAATCGAACTGAACTGATCGAAAATTTAACCGGTAAGAAATTTCTGCCCAAACTTTTTTAAAGTTGGAATAATTTAAGTGGTATTTTAATATTGATATTTGAATTAGGCAGAAAATATTTTGGAACCGTCCGATTCAATCCAAATCGATCCGACCGATCCGATCCGACCCGATAACTCAACGTAAGGAAATTCTGCTCAATTTACTTTGGAATTGGATTTATTAAGCAAGATTTTAATATCAAAGATTTTATTTGATCAGAATATTATTTTGGAATTTTTGGGTATCCCGATAAACACTTATTGCCCGGAATCCAAGTAAATGAAATACAAAGTTTTGGCTACGGCCCTACATCGCAAGATATATATTATTTTATAATTATTTTATTTTTGAATCATACGTTTTCAATGATTAAGCACGTATATTAGAATATCGACATAGAATAGTTTAAAAGATAAAATGGATAGGTTATTTGCATGTGTATGAAAAAGTAAAAAGGAATTGACGGAAAATACGATAGCAAAAGCCTGAACGACAGTAAGATGATGAGATTGAGCATATGTTTTAACGTGATAGCAAAAACCTGAACGACAGTGAGATGATGAGCTTGATCGTTAAAATTAAAAGTAAAAGATGACGAAGCCTGAACGACAATGAGATGGCTAAGTCTTAAAAGAATGTTGATTTTTCAACCAGTATGCAACTGTTAACAGGATTCGGTAAAAGTAAAAGTAAAAGTAAAAGTTTTGTAACTTGCACGTATTTCCACTTACGGAGATTTTCTCACAGTTTTTTGTTTTAACTTGTGATGTAGGTGAGTTTTTGTCTGAAGAAGAAATTACTGCGATTGAGAACCCTCCAGTGGCAAGCGAGCATACAGAAAAAGATATTATTGAATTCGAAGAAAATGATTTAAATTAAGTATGCTTTAGCTTTCAAACGATATTTAAAGCTTTATTTTAATTTAAGACTTTGAATAATTACGTTGAATTTTATTATTAAATAAAGTTTCATAATTTGTTTTAATAATGCGTTGGTTTTAAGATTTTTGACAAATTAATTAAGCTTCCACGATATTGAAGTTTTCAATTAATGCGTTTTTAAATTTTCAAATTTCGATTTAATGCTCAATTTCAAAATCAATTTGGGAAAAATTTTAGGGTTTTCAAAATTAGGGTTTCAAATTGGAAATTTTAAATTGGGGCGTTATAATTTGGTATCAGAGCGCCAAGGTTTATAAAACGATTTTGTAGACTACTCTGTATGCTCACGTGCACTTGGAAGATTGTCAATCAGCAAGTAAGTGATCAAAAATTTATATTTTGATACAAAAATATGATGTTTTTTGTAGTTGATTTTAAAGTAAGAAATTTTCTTGTTATTCTTTTACAAATATTTTTTTTTTATGTTTTAGAACTTTAATATATATTTTGTTTAAAAACTTCAAGTATTTATTTAAAGCAATTTCAAACTTTTTTAAATTACATTTTAGTCCAAGTTTTTAAAAATTTTTATCTCTGTGATGTAGATCTATTCCTAAATCAAAAATAGCAACTACCCCCGATTAAAAGATTTGATCCCGATTAATAAATTTCCTTAGAACATATATAAACTCTAGAGCCTAAGATTCCCATAAGAAGCAAGTAAATCGCGATTGGATCTTTGAGTATTAAACAACACCAACCTTGCTAGTATCCTAACTAGTTTATGAACTCCTTCAAGAAAACCTTAGAATATTGGCATGCAATGATTAGTGTCTAAATTACAAAATTACATTAACCACAATTTGAAACATTCTCAAGGATTCCCTAAAGATAAGAGATAGAGTAATATTATAGATTGATTTGAGAATCTTAGACGATACAAATGACTGATGAAGATAAATTTAAGGATGCTTAAATGTCGATACCTACTCCTCAAATTTGATAACCTCAACTCCATTAGCAACCACTTAAGAATACTCTTTTGGAGTACACCATAATCTCAAGTTTTAAGATCGACCTAATCTTTTAAACATAAATAGTTCATAGGAGAAAAACGAGTATTTGATATCCAGAGGATTAATAGGGCAAACTGCTAGTTTTCAGATACGAGATAACCATCCTAATCATTATGGACACATTTGCCCAACTGACACGTCTGAAAGAATTCATGTTTCTGGTAATAATTCACCCATAAGATTTATACTATATGAGGATTTACTAAAAACATTGTTTGAGTACTTAGAAGTTGGATTTGAGTTAAGGAATTATTAATGTAGATAAAATTAATCAATGAGAAATTGATGAAAAAAAGGATGCTAGAATATACCTTGCAATTTAGTTCAAAAATTCAATGATTTTATCTTAAATGTTTATTGAGTTATATAAGTTTTTTTTTTTTTTTAATGACTTGGAGAATTAGAAATGATATTAGATTTTATTTTGGAGATTATATGTGATTAAGATAATATTAAGAAATTATGTTAAAGTAGGTATTTTAAATTGATCATTGTTCGAAGAGATGAGTGACATCATTAGTAAAGGAGCGTACGGGAAAGATATTTAATGATGTGAGAATTTAGGATCATCATGGAATAGAAAAAAATGATAAAATTAGAGGTGACCAGTAAGTAGTAAAAGTATTGAGTATCATATACTGGAATATTTAGTCTAAGAAAAAAAAATTTGAGGTTATTTGGGATCCATGAAATTCTCTGTAGATTTTATAATGAAGTGAGAATCTTAAGTTGATCATTACTTAATAAAATAGATGTAATCTAAAAATAGCTAAGAATGAAGAATTAAGTGATTTGAGAATTTATAATCACGGGATAAGAAAACGTTTGATGTTAAATCTGATTTGAGGATATAATTGAGTAATCGGTAGTGGAGGTATTGAAGATCTTATATTGGAATGTTTAATGTACGAAAAATTTGAGAAAGTATTAATGTTAGATTCTATTTGAAAAATTTTGGAAATATAATTAATTAGATTGAAGTTGAAGATTTTTACGATAAGAATTTTATCTCGTATTCAATATTACTCGACTGAGGAAATATGGAAATTAGACTTTATTAAAGGAATTAATATATCATGAGGAACATAGTTGATAAAATAAAAAAAATAATAATAATAATAAAATTAAAAGGATTATTGTTGGAGGATTTATGAAAGTTACATTTGGTGGAGCAATTATTAAAACTTTTGAGGACATTAAATTAGAAAATTTAGGATTATAATAAACTTTGTTCGAAGAGAAATAGAATAGAGTGAAATTAGATGACTTTAAAAAATTGATGTTATAATTAAGTAAATTTCAAGTCAATGAATCTATGAACGATCAAGAGTTAAAGTGTGTAGTTAGAATGATCATTGTTTGAGGAACCATAGGGATGATATTGTAGTTTAGGATTAATTAAATTTTGAGGATATAGTTTATCAAAATGAAATCAAAATCTTTAAATAAAAATTTAAATTTTGAGGATGTAGTTGATTAGAATAGACTCGATGAATTATATAGAGACCATTACTTCGATAAGCATAGATTGATCGTTGTGAATAATTAGATTTTGAGAATATAATTGATTGATGACATAATTGAGGTATTAAATATGAAATCGATAATTAGGTATTTAGTTTAAATAAACATTGCTCGAGGAATTCAAAAATTTGGACTTTTATTTTTGAGATATTTTGATGTTGTAGTTGATCAAATGACATTGAGATATATAGGTTTGACATTTATGTATATTCAATTTAGAACCGTCATTACTCGAGGAAAATTTGGAGTTTATATTTTATTGATGAACTATTAAATTTTGAGAATTTTAAGGATGAAATTTACATTGAATACATAAATTATAATAATTACAACTAAAGAAAAACATGAACGCTAGATTGTATTAAAGAAATTGGACATTAGGTCAATATTAAGATTGAAATGTAGGATCGAGATTGTCTAAGAGGGGGGTGAATTAGATCTTTTTTAAATTTTTCTTAAGCTAAAAGCAGACAAACACAATAAAAAAAATAACAGAGAGAGAGAGAAAAACCAACACAACAGTTTTTACGTGGTTCGGCCAAAACCTGCCTACATCCACGCTTCAAGGTTTCCCCCTTGAAGATCCTTAACCTTCTCCTCACGAGAATAAACAGATCGGAATTTCGGGCTCCGATCAACTGCCTTTCACAGATCTGGATTGTTCTTCACGGGCGACAATCCACTGACTTATACAGATATTTGAGTTTGTAAAATTCAAGCTCAGACTACACTCTCAAAGATTAAAATCTCAAGTTATCGAATCGAGAGGTGTAGAAGAGTAATACAGAGTATGCTAAATCTCGCAGGTTAGGGCTCAAAAATAAAATTAGCAAAAGTTGTTTCTTTATGCTCTAACCTCAGCTTAAATACTCTGTCTGATTTTGCTTCACAGAATTGAATGCCTCTTTCTTCAAATGGAAAAATGTTACCGTTGGGAAGCATCCGTACTGAAGCAGATATCCGTTGCATCTGAAATTGCTGTTCGTCGTCGCCATTAAAGTTCTGGAGTTAATGCTGAAAATGACGTCACTGTAGCTTCGCGGTTATATTCAAATTTGGCGGAAGATCACCGGTGGAAGCAGCTTTAAAAAATCAGAACGTCATCGGTGGATGCAACTTGAAAAACCATCGGATGATGCAACACTTCAACGCTGAACCGCCATCGGTAGGAGTAGCTTCAAATGTCATCGGCAGAAGCAATCTTGAAAGCCATCGGCAGAAGCAGCTTGAAAACGCCATCGGCAGATGAAGCTTGAAAACGCCATCGGCAGATGCAGGCCTTAAACTCCATCGGCAGATGCAAGCCTTGAACTCCATCGGCAGATGCAAGCCTTGAACTCTATCGTTTTTGTCGTTTACCTATCGGTGGATGCCATTCTTTTCTTCAACTGGTGGATGTCTTCTTTGTCTTTTAGCTATCGGTTAATGTGAACATTTTATACAATTTCAGCCCTGTACACTTAACAAATATTGTTAGAAAACTAAAATACTCTTTTTAAGGGTATTTCCAACAGATTAAAACACAAACATAATTCATTATTCTCATTTAACAAACATAATCAAATTGTTGACTTAAATGATGTTTAAGTCTAAATATGTTTTTGATGATGTGTTTGAATAGTTAATATTGTAATTTGATTATGTTTAGTGAATGAGAATATCGAATATACATTAGTAATTTAATCTGTTGGAAATGCCCTTAAAAAGGGTATTTTAGTTGTCTAATGAATCGGGTTAAGTGTACAGGACTGAATAAGTAAAACAGGGCTGAAAACCTCATCTGCCGATGAATTGTTAAAAGTACACATACCAATGGTGTTTTCAAGTTATTCATGCCGATGACACTTGAAATTACACATGCCGATCGCTAAACGACAAAGAAAAGTCCCTTCTGCCGATCGCTAAACGACAAAGAAAAGCTCCTTATGCCGATCGCTAAACGACAAAGAAAAGCTCCTTCTGCCGATCGCTAAACTACAAAGAAAAGCTCCTTATGCCGATCGCTAAACGACAAAGAAAAGAAGTGCTCCTGCCGATGGCATTTGAAGCAACTTATATTGATGGCATTTGAAGCAACTTATACCGATGGCATTTGAAGCAACTCATACCGATGGCGCTTTTGAAAATGTTCATGCCGATGGAGTCTTCAAGCCGATGAAGTTCAAAATACACCTGCCGATTGTTTTACAAGCCGTTCCTGCCGATGAACTTTGAAGATGCATCTGCCGATGGCCTTTCAGAATGCATCATGCCGATGAAGTTCAAAGCTTGCTCATGCCGATAGCTTATTCGTGTTGCATCTACCGATGGCGTTGAAGACTCATATGCCGATGGACTCTTAGAGCAACACATACCGATGACGTGGCGATTGAATTAAAGCTGCTTCCACCGATGATCTTCCGCCAGAATTCAAAATAGCCGCGAAGCTACAGTGACGTCGTTTTCAGCATTAACTCCAGAACTTTAATGGCGACGACGACTTGCAACTACAGACGGCAACGGCTACCTGATCTAGTACGGATGCTTCCCAACGGTAACATTTTCCATTTGAAGAAAGAAGCATTCAATTTTGAGCCGAAAAAGAAGACAGAGTATTTAAGCCGAGGTTAGAGCACGAAGATACAACTTTTGCGAATTTGATTTCCTGAGCCCTAACTTGCGAAGCTTACTCTTTATCTACATCTCTCTATTCTAAAACTTGAGATTCTGTTTTTGAGAGTTTGTAGATTATAATAATCTATCATTCAAATCTGAAAATCTTGTAAGGCAGTGGATTGACGCCCGTAAAGTTCAATCCAGGATTGTGTAAGGCTGTGGATCGAAGCCCGTAAAGTCGATCAGCATTTCTCGTTGAGGAGAAGTAAGGAATCTTCAAGGGGGAGCCTTGGAGCGTGGACGTAGGCAGTTTGGCCGAACCACGTTAAAAACTGTGGTGTCGAATTTCTCTCTCTCTCTTTACTTTATTTGTTTGTCTGCTATTAATTTATAAGAATTTTATTCAATAGAGAAATTTGGTTAGAGTTGAGATTAAAATTTAAAAAGATCTAATTCACCCCCCTCTTAGACAATATCGTTCATACAATTGGTATCAAAGCGAGGTTAATCATTGTCTAAGTTGTATTAGAACACTCTGTGAGATATTTACCATGGCATTCAACACTAACACCACACAAGTAGAAGGTCAAGCAACAAATAGACCTCCCTTTTTCGATGAGAGTGATTATGTCTACTGGAAGTCTAGAATGAGAATATTCATTCAAGCTTTTGACTATGATCTATGGATTAACATAGAAAATGGTCCTTACATTGCTGTCAAAACAGAGAATGATGTGACGATTCCCAAAGCTTCACACGAATTAAATGATACAGATAAAAAGAACTTGAGCCTAAATGCCAAGGCAATAAACACCCTGTACTGTGCTCTGAATAGAGACGAATTTAATAGAGTACAAGGGTGTGAGAGTGCCCAAGAGATTTGGCACCTATTAGAGGTCACACACGAGGGCACAAATCAAGTTAAAGAAAGCAAGTTAAATATGTTAGTTCACGAGTATGAACTTTTTACCATGTTAAAGGATGAGCCTATCTCATCTATGTTTACTCGGTTCACTAACATTACTAATGGTTTAAAAGCTCTTGGTAAGATTTACTCAGGAGAAGAACAGGTAAGAAAAATTTTGAGATGCCTACCAAGAGCCTGGCAACCAAAGGTGACAGCAATACAAGAGGCTCGGGATCTTAAGGTTCTCAAGCTCGAGGAACTCATTGGCTCTCTGATGACTCATGAGATAACCATGAGGGCCAATGACAAGGAGGATCTCAAGGAAAAGGAGATCTCCAAGAGAAAGGACATAGCCCTCAAAGCCTCTTCAAGCAAACCTGATGAATCTAAGGAGGAAGAAGAAGATGAGGACACTACCCTTATTACTAGGAGATTCAGTAAATTTCTACAACGAAATAGGATGCAGGGAAAAAGATTTCCTAAGGGTGAGAAGTCTCAAAAGGACAAGGAGATCACATGTTTTGGGTGTGGAAAGACTGGTCATATGAAGGCGGACTGTCCACAAGCAAAGAAGTATCCCAAGAAGTTTAAGAAGAAGGCTATGAAGGCTACTTGGGATGATAGTGAAGAAGATACCTCTTCATCAGAAGATGAGGAAGTAGCAAACCTGTGCTTCATGGCGCACGAGGACATGGTTAGTTCTTTTTCTTCTAGTACTTTAAGTGACAGTGATAGTGATGATGATGAAGGTAATCTAATTGATGCCTTCAATGACTTGGTTAAGCAATTTGGCTTACTTAAGACTAAGTATAATTTGCTGAAAAAGGAATATGCAAGCTTAATTGAGAAGCATGAAAATGAACACAATCAGCATGAAAAAGAAGTTTCTGAACTGAAAAAAAAAAATGAGACCTTAAATAGTTTTGTTCAGAAATACACTTATAGTAGTAATCAACTGAACATGCTGTTAAGTGATCAGAGAATGCAATTTGATAAATCTGGCTTAGGATATGACAGGTTCAGTAAGAAGAAATCTTACAAGAATTTCTTTGTTAAATCTACTGTATGCCATACGTGTAATGAAGTAGGACATAAGTCCTTTGTATGCCCTCTAAGAACAAATAACAAGAAAGCTGGTTGTAAGTTACAATGGGTTCCTAAAGGAACCAGACCTAACACTAGGACCCAAAAGATTTGGGTACCTAAGAAGACAACCTGATCTCTGTTTTGCAGGATGATGTGTCTCTAATAAGGAATCAGTGGTACCTGGACAGTGGCTGTTCTAGGCACATGACTGGAGATGCATCCATGTTTGCTGTTGTCAACAAAAAGAAAGGAAACGTCACTTTTGATGGAAACCAGAAGGGTAAAATCGTTGGCATCGGCAATATAGGTAATCCTGATAACATTATTATAGAAAATGTTCTGTTAGTCGAAGGTCTAAAATATAACCTACTGAGCATTAGTCAATTATGTGATAAGGGTTATAAAGTAGTCTTTAAGAAAAATTCCTGCATTATTAAGGATATATCTAATAGCAAGGTTCTCTTTACTGGTTTCAGGAAAGAGAATATATATGTTATTGACTTAGACAATTTTGCTTGTGACAATGAGAAATGTTTTGCTGTTGGTTCTTCCAATGACTGTTGGATTTGGCATAGGAGATTAGGACATGTAGGATTGGATACCTTAGCTAAGATTACTAAGGAGAACTTAGTTAGAGGAATCCCTAAAATATCTTTTGAGAAGGATAAGATCTATGAAGCTTGCCAAATGGGTAAGCAGACCAAAAGTTCCTTTGCATCTAAGAATGCAATTTCTTCTTCTAAGCCTCTCCAACTCCTTCACATGGACCTCTTCAGTCCTTCAAATATAGCCAGCTTAGGAGAAATTAAAAAAAAAAAAAAAAAAAAAAAAAAGGAAAATATTTGGTTATTCCATCTTATTTTGAGACCCTTTGCTTGATTGACTTCCCTTAACTTTGGGATTTATTTGGAAAATTTGGAATTACCAGTGTGTCTTCTGGTTGGAAAAAGGAAATTAAAAAAAAATTGATATTTACCGCAAAATCTGAGTGGTATTTATTTGAAATTGTGCTGGTACAAATCTGTGGATTATTTAGTTTTTTCTTGTTTTGCAGGGAAAAACTATCCATATCGTCTCATCGATTTTTTCAATTACTTGAGGATAAATGTGTGAGGATTATTTTCAACCTTTTGTAGTGATAAAATTCTCATTGTTTTGTGTTCACTTTAGTTCTTAATATGAGGGTATTTATATTTTCGGTTTCATGTCAAATAATTTTGCAGTT
>CM039508.1:6929186-7105388 GCA_022432975.1 Begonia masoniana | reverse complement strand
AAAAAAATCGGTAGAGGGCCTTAAATTGTATCGGCAGAAGAGAAGCACTCTTGACAGCCATCGACAGAAGCAGCTTGAAAACACCATCGGCAGATGAAGCTTGAAAACGCCATCGGCAGATGCAGGCCTTGAACTCCATCGGCAGATGCAAGCCTTGAACTCCATCGGCAGATGCAAGCCTTGAACTCCATCGTTTTTGTCGTTTACCTATCGGTGGATGCCATTATTTTCTTCAACCGGTGGATGTTTTCTTTGTCTTTTAGCTATCGGTTAATGTGAACATTTTATACAATTTCAGCCCTGTACACTTAACCAATATTGTTAGAAAACTAAAATACCCATTTTAAGGGTATTTCCAACAGATTAAAACACAAACATAATTCATTATTCTCATTTAACAAACATAATCAAATTACATATTTATCATCCAAATACATCAACAAAAATTTAGTTAGACTTAAACACTAATTAAGTCAACATGAAAGACAATGAATATTTAAGAATTGCAATTATTATATCAACATTAATATAGTTATAGAGGTTTAACGATAGATAGCAGTTAAAATTAATTCTTGACAAAATAAGGAAAGCTTAAGTATATGGATGGAGATATTTAGGAATAAACAAATACAGTTATAAATCAGAGTGACGCAGCGAAAGCTTGGTGAGTCTAACCTACAAACTCGAGGATGATACAAGAATTAGTGATAGTAGATAGATAGGATGAAATAAGAAGAAGGATAATTGAGGAATAAAAAGGTTTCGCTTGTCAGAGTGCTTTGGAAGAACCGAAACATTGAGAAGCTACTTAGGAAAGAGAAGATGACATGAGAAAGATATACCTCGAGTTATTTATGTAATTGTTTTAAATTTCGAGGACGAAATTTCTTTTAAGGAGAGAAGATTGTAACATTTAGGAATTCAAATGAAAAATTCCCAAATTCAATTCTAGGGTTTAATATTGAAATTTCCCAAATCAAAACCTATAACCTAATTTTGGGATAAAAATCAGATTTTATCAAAGTAAAATTCAGAATGAACCTAGCCCATAATTCAACCAAAAACAGAGGAAAATCAACTTTAAAAATTGAATTGTTGATTTACAACAAGAAATCCGATCTTGGGACGGATTGAGCAAGAATTTCGGAATGAACCTAGACCACATAAGGAGAAGGTTAAGAATCAGAAATCAAGCATTGTTCTGGTAATGACCAGAATATCCGAGCTGATTGATTTTCAGCTCAGAAAAATCCGATTTCAGGCGGATTTTATGGAGAGGCGCGGGGCAAACCTCCTCTATAAATTGAGGTGTTCGGGTGGTGGAAGAATCACTCCACAGCTCTCTATCTCTCGAGTTTTTAGAGAGCTTACCATAGTTCGCGTTCCGACCACCGCAACACGACCTCCGACGAAGTCTTCCCTCTGGCAGCCGAGCTCCGACGAAGTCCCTGACCACCGTCGACGACCCATCGGCGTAAGAACTCTCTTCCTCTCTCTCTCACTCCGGTTCCTCTTGCCGATTGCTCTCGGTTTCTCCATCCCTCTCTGCTACTCTCCCTCTCTCTCTGATTCTTCCTCTCACTCTCTGCAGACAACGCGAAGAAGAAGGAGAAAAGGAACCGGGTTTTTAGTTTTAAAAACCTGAACCGATCCAGTGA
Organism: Begonia masoniana; assembly: GCA_022432975.1. Lineage (NCBI taxonomy): Eukaryota > Viridiplantae > Streptophyta > Magnoliopsida > Cucurbitales > Begoniaceae > Begonia > Begonia masoniana. Next base: position 7,103,730 of record CM039508.1, on the reverse strand, counting down.
GCCCAAATCGAACCGGACCGATCAAAAATTTTACCGGTGAGAAATTTCTGCCCAAACTCTTTTAAAGTTGGAATAATTTAAGTGAAATTTTAATATTGATATTTGAATTAGGCAGAAAATATTTTGGAACCGTCCGATTCAATCCAAATCGATCCGACCCGATAACACAACGTAAGGAAATTCTACTCAATTTACTTTGGAATTGGATTTATTAAGTAGGATTTTAATATCAAAGATTTTATTTGAGCAGAATATTATTTTGAAATTTTTGGATATCCCGATAAACACTTATTGCCTGGAATCCAAGTAAGTGAAATACAAAGTTTTATAATTATTTTATTTTTCAGTCACACGTTTTCAATGATTGAGCACGTATATTAGAATATCGACATAGAATAGTTTAAAAGATAAAATGTATAGGTTATTTGCATGTGTATGAAAAAGTAAAAGGGAATTGACGGAAAATGCGATAGCAAAAGCCTGAACGACAGTGAGATGGTGAACTTGAGCATATGTTTTAACGTGATAACAAAAGCCTGAACGACAGTGAGATGGTGAGCTTGATCGTTAAAATTAAAAGTAAAAGATGACAAAGCCTGAACGACAATGAGATGGCTAAGTCTTAAAAGAATGTTGATTTTTCAACCAGTATGCAACTGTTAACAGGATTCGGTAAAAGTAAAAGTAAAAGTAAAAGTAAAAGTAAAAGTTTTGTAACTTGCACGTATTTCCACTTACTGAGATTTTCTCACAGTTTTTTGTTTTAACTTGTGATGTAGGTGAGTTTTTGTCTGAGGAAGAAATTACTGCGATTGAGAACCCTCCAGTGGCAAGCGAGCATACAGAAAAAGATATTGTTGAATTCGAATAAAATGATTTAAATTAAGTATGCTTTAGCTTTCAAACGATATTTAAAGCTTTATTTTAATTTAAGACTTTGAATAATTATGTTGAATTTTATTATTAAATAAAGTTTCATGATTTGTTTTAATAATGCGTTTGTTTCAAGATTTTTGACAAATTAATTAAGCTTCCGCGATATTGAAGTTTTCAATTAATGCGTTTTTAAATTTTCAAATTTCGATTTAACGCTCGATTTCAAAATCAATTTGGAGAAAATTTTAGGGTTTTCAAAATTAGGGTTTCAAATTGAGGATTTTAAATTGGGGCGTTTCACATATATTATCTCAGAATAATGCTACGTTTACTCTATTATTAAATTCACTTAAAATATTCGTTAACGTGAGTGCAATTAATGTAATTCATTGCACTTTAATTACATGAATTATTGTCAGACATGTTAACGAGTATTATAAGAGAATATAATAAGAAAATAAACGTAGTATTATTCATTATATTATTATCTTGTTTAGGTTAAAATGTCTAGAATCACATATTATGGATCCAAGTTCATGTGGAATCTGAGTTGAGAAGTGGGTTAGGTAAGGAACCGCCCTAGGTCTAGTGGGCAGTGGGGGAATATTGATCTACAAGTCACTTTTCTCTTTAAGCCTTTGGCAAAGTGAAACTGAGCAACACAGACAATATGAGTAAGCACAAGTTAGGAATAGTGGGTGAGGGTGAGACTGAGAGACTCTGCTCTTTACTACTTAATTTGCACATGGCTACCAAAAGCTTTGATGCCCTTTAATGGTTTATCCCTTTTCTTTTAACTTCCATCACTAATATCATGGCTCATAATCTCAACTCTGGCTGGCTTGATTAAGCCTCTGATTAAATGGCTCGTAATCTCAACTCGTATGGCTTCTTTTAATTTTTTCGGTTTTGTTTTAGTTTTAGATTTTTTTCAGTTTGAACTCGGTTTGGACTCGATTCGAGGTTAGTTTTAGTTGGCATAGCTCGGTCTTGGCCAGTTTTGGTCTTTTTTTTTTTTTTTTTTTTTAATTTAATAAAAACATATATAGATATCAAGATATCAGTTCGGTTTGGCCACAATCGGAGGAAACTCAAGCATAGTTTAATTTGTTCACTGTATAAAATTTGAGATTCATTTTATTGAAAAAAAAATTATAAGATTTAGTTTATGTTCTCCCCTTTAATTAATTTGGAAGATACATAACTTAAAAAAGACTTTTTGCAGAGAGATTGATCCTCTAATAAGCTGGATATGCTTGTCCAATTGGAAAGGATAGATTAAGGGGAACTCGGCTTGAATTGACCAGTCGCAAAAGGAAAATTATCTCTAGTAGCTGTAATGTAATAGTCACATTGATTACAATTCATTCTTCAAATCAGATTGCAATCGAAGCAAATTCTAAGTAGCTTTAAACTTGCACGACTAGTTTTACATAGCCGATGCGAAACAAATTTAACGGTCACAATCGTGATTTCTAAGAAGAAATTAACGTTTTTCTACACGCAAAAAAACTATACGACGGAGGAAGGTCTTTGGGCATAGTTTCGACACTTTGTCACAACAATTAGGAGGGTATTAAAGTTTGAAGAGCCATGGTTTACCTTAAAGTTAGAGAAGATAAATGAAGTTTGGTTTGGTTGGTCAATTTGTATTGCTTGTTCTTAAATTGAGTGGTCCAATTAGACGATAACTTTTTTTTATTTATGGTCCTATTTTCCCTACAAAACTACATCTAAAGCTTTTCCCTTTAGTTCCATTAGTTCGAATGAAACTATCCTTTGCGAAATTATTAAGTTAAATTCGTAAAAAAAAAAAAAAACGCGACCTTCGTAACACGCCCTGTGTTACGTTTAAATTTAAAGTAAAAATTGTTGACCTCGACTAATAATTTGTGTTGTGGTATATGTGTAGCACAATTAGAACTCAACGGTTGGGGTCGTCAACAAAGTTTGATTTGTTTTATATTAAGTTTAATTGTAAGACAATGCTGTCGTCCAATTTGATATTGGTTACAAGGAGACATCATTGTTAACATATTCTTTCTGATTGTATTAGATTGTTGTGTTGTCTCCATCCCAACTATATTGGTTTTGTTTGTGAACCCATGCTCTGTTTTTTTGTCTAGAGAGAGGGAGATTCAAATTTATTAACATCAATCTCAATCGGTCAAAATTCAGGATTAATTAAATCAATAATTAAAAATAAAGTATATGTTATTTGAAAGTTCAAAATGTACTTTACCAATATTAATATATATGGGTAAAATGTAATATAACTCGTGAATTTAAGAGTCAGCGACAACTGATACTCTAAACTATTTTTTCAATTAATTTGGTTATTGTATTTTTAATTGATAGCAAAACACCTTGTACTTTATAAAAAAATTAACATTTTCATGTTCTTTGCAAATGACATTTTATTTTTTTAGAAATGCTACGTTTATTCAATTATTCTACTATCTTAAAATACTCATTGACACGTCAAACAATGATTTGTGCAATTAAAGTGCAATTAATGCAAAGTTATAAATAGTTAATTTATTACATTAATTGAACAAATAATTATTTGATACTTCACATGTTTTTTAAGAGAGTAAAATAAGATAATGAACTTAATATAATTATTTATTTTTAACGTGAAGCTTAATATAATTCATGATAGGTCAAAGACAACCTACAGTCAAAATAATTATTTTTGAGTAATTTGGTCATGTAACAAAAGAAAATTATTTTGCTAACAATTAAAATTACAACGACCAATGTGTTCAAAAAAATTATTTAAACCTATGCCTATAATTTATTATTTCAAACCCACCTACCCAAAAAGAAGATAAAACAATGAAGAAACTCCAATTTCATCAATTTCCGTTCATCTTTATATATGATATGTTAAGAGAGTGACACTCAGTATATAAATTGTGGGTTTCTATTTTCTTTTACCAGATTTGAAAAAAATCATTTTCGAACGTGATAATATTTAAGCAAGTGGCCTCAACCCTTAATTTATCGTTCATTAATTCTCTCGTTAATTGTTTCAATCATTGTTTGAAGCGTCAACAAATATGTTTAGAGAGTAGAATAAGAGACTAAACGTGACATTATTCTTAGTTAAATTAATTAAATTATCTTGGTTGGTTTTTGTATTTAAAAATTTAATTAAAAAGAAAAGGGAAAGTTGGTTTAGATCTTTTTTACCCTTTCCTTTGGCAGGGTTATGCTAGCCTTTGAAGCAAAAGAAGATGATTCGTCCAATGGCTGGCCAGCACGTGGTCACAGTCCCTGTCTGAGAGGCTCAAAATGGCCAACCAGAAAAACTGAGAATCTGGAAGAAAATGAGTCAGCAACTTATAATTGAATTGACTCTTTAAATCTAACCTTCCTCTTTAAAAACTATTAGGCACGGCTGCTTCTACTCTCTCTCTCTCTCTCTGAGCTTCTTTCTTGCAATTGAGCTGTGCTAAATCAAAGAAAATGAGTTGGTTTGAATTGGGTTGTACTTCATTTGAGCCGGTTTTAGTTGATTCGAGCAATCTCTGCCAGTTGAGGGATTCTCTACCGACTTGGAAATTTTTCATTCTGGCGAGTTACAGAGCTGGAGTTTTCTGATAATGGAAGCTTTTGTTTTCTTTTCTTGGGTTCTTTTCACCAAACCCAGTTCTGGGTCTGTTCCTAAACTGCCCTCTCCTTGCTTTCCACTCACTGTTTATGGGGGTTTTTTTTAATTTAAACCTCCCTTTTCTTCTTGCTTCAAGCTATTTCTTCCCACTGGACTGATTTGGTTGATCCTTTTTATTTTTTTTAATCGCCTGATGTCTTAACTTTATTTGCGGAGTTGTGTTTGGAGATTTTTAGATTTGGGTCTGGCTGGGATGAGGATGGAGATGCCTCTGATTCTTCAGCTGGGAATTCTGCTGTTCATTTCCAGCGATTTCTCCGTACGAGGATCTGCAGGTAATTTTATTGTTCTTTTTCACTCTTCATCGGTTGAATGTTAATGGTTTTGATTGGAAAACTGATGAAATTATGAGATTTAATGTGGATATGACTAACCCCTCTTCTTGAATTCGACTATTTTCCACATTTTCTATTCAAATGCTTAAAGCTTTAACACAAATGCAGAGTAGAAATCTTGTAAACCAATATCTAGTTGATGTTAATCTAGCTATTTTCAGGGTTCGGTACATCCCCATCCTCGACAACCTTTTTCGCAATTCCATCACCCGAAACAGCTCCTGGCCTTGCAAATCACAGCCAGCCACCGACATACAATGCAGCAGCCTCACCGTCTCAGCCAAATGGTCTCTCTCTTTATTCTAGCAAAGTAGATTAAACTCTCTTCATAGTGTCTGATTATAATTGTGTGTTCATATTTTAGGATCGGTTTTGCTACCGCCACTTGGATTATCGCCTTCTCCGACAGCATTGCCACCCATGACGAGTAAAGGGGCATTGGCACCGCTGTCTGGATCATCCCCTCTCCATAATCTATCTCCACATCCCTTTAATGTTCAAAGGCAAGCTCCTTCGATAGCATCAAGTGAAGCTCCGATGAAAGCACCCATCGAAAACCCTCCATTTTCAGTTGCTGCAGGTAGAGGAGTAATCGGGTTCGGTGTATTTTCTGGTTTTATTGTCGAATTTGTCTCTAACATGTGGCATGGTTCTTTCATCATAACTTACAGCTCCATTTGAAAGTCCTTCGAAGATTTTACCTCAATATCCACCATCCAGATCTCCAACCACGCCACTAGGTTCGCCGCCAACTGCTGATGTAGGAAATATGGCCCCTGTCGCTGGGCCACTTGCACCAGGTAAATTTCATCATTTTCCTCCTTGATTTTGTGTATTCATTTTTCTCTTGTTTATTCTATTGCCGCATATTTTAACTAATTGATAATTCTTGATATTCTTGAAGTTAAATAATGCTTCATCGGTTTTCATTTGAGGTTCTAGACCATGATATTCCTCCATCTTTCGCTACCTCCCCAACCCCTCCCGCTAAGAAGAGGATCGAAGTGCCAGCTTCAGCTCCTTCTATCAACATGCCCAAATATTCACCACCAATGAATGATGACTTGTATAAAGGTAACATTTTATATTCATACAAAGAGCCACTATGAAATAAGTAACTCTAGAAATCAAATTTCAGTTTATATTTAATATATTCTTTCTGCAGGACCTTCCCCGGACAGTTCCATGAGGCACTCACATTATGGTCATCCTCCATTTTCATCTCCTAACCCTCCTTTCCATCAAAGAGATCATCGGCCCGCATTGTCTCCGGCAATCTCATATACTAAGCATAACCGTTCGAGAAGTAAAATCATCAGTCCTCCGCCTGCTCCATCATACCCTGTTTCTTCTCAAACTCCAGTTGTTTCTCCATCATTTCTTCCCAGAAGCAGGACAAGAGACCATTCTCCTACACCATCGGATTCGGGTACTATAATTTATAATCTTCAATTTATAGAATTTTATTTTGTAGAATTTAGTATAAATGATGCTCATAATTTATACAAATAAGCTCAAGTAACATGTTATTTGTTTTGATATTGTATCTGCACAACAGACTCTCGAATTTCTCCGTTCCATTCCTTTCCTCTGCCTTCGAGGCATGTTTTGCCTCCTCATCCGTCTCAAAAAATTCCCTCCGGTGCTGCACGTGGTAAGAAACCTTGTGTTTGTTCATTACAAACTTTAAAATTTTTATACGTGTGGATTTCTCGATTATTTTAGTATTAATGTGATACGTTGTTTGCTATCCAAAGTGCCCGTTTCTCTCCCTAAGGTTTCTCCCCCAAAGCCCTCGAAATATGGTCCGAAGACACCACTACTACCACCATTAAAAGCATTTCCTCCTCCACCTCCCAATCCAGGTATATTCAACTCATACCAATTTTCCTTTTTTTTCTTTATATCTTTATAACCATATTATCATGCCAAAGACTAACACATTTTCCAATTTTTAGATTGTTTAGGGACCATTTGCACAGACCCCTATACAAATACTCCCCCGAACTCACCCTGCGCCTGTGTGTTGCCGATCCAAGTTGGCCTTCGACTCGGTATCGATCTTTATACCTTCTTTCCACTTGTCTCGGAGCTGGCTAAGGAAATTGCTGCTTCAATTTTTCTGAAACAAAGCCAAGTTCGCATAATTGGAGCCAGTGCAGCAAACCAACAAGCTGAAAAAACAGTCGTTCTTATCGACTTGGTTCCTCTGGGGGAAAAGTTTGACTTCACTACGGCCTTGTTGACTTATCATCGGTTTTGGCTTAAACAAGTTGCCATAAATGCTTCCTTCTTTGGTGATTATGAAGTATTGTATGTTCAATATCCAGGTACACAGTTAAAGAAAACTGCTTCGTTGTGTTCTCTAGCTCTTTCTTCTGCTCCTTGTCTGACAAGTTATTTATAGGTTTACCTCCGTCTCCTCCTGGAGTGCCTAATATAAATAGTCAGCCTTATTCGGGAAACAATAGTAATAACAATAACAACAATGGAAGGACGATAAAGCCGATTGGAGTTGATGTACATAGTAGACGACATAATGATCGGCTTACCGGTGGCATGATTGCTATCATAGCTCTCTCGACCTTTTTAGCCGTGGTTTTTTGCATAGCTGTTGCTTGGATTTTGGTGTTCGGACAAAGAGACTGTTTTAGGCTGCAAAAGGCGGCGCCAGAGGCTTTATTATCTTCCCTTTCTAAGCCCTCAGGTAATGTTACTACTCGTGTAGACCGTTCTGTTAGTTTGGTGATTCCATTTCATAAAAACTAGGGCAATACGAATGCTTTGGAATGATGTTTCTAACTTTTGATGTTAATTCTTCTCATCAATGTTTCATTTTAGATCGAAAGACTGTATTAAAGCAAGTAAAAACAATTTCAGGCATGGCTGGCTCGACAATTGGAAGTATGCGCAGTTCTGTTTCTTTATCACTCGAGTCTAGTATGGCGACATATATGGGATCTGCTAAGACATTTAGTGCGAATGACATGGAGAGGGCCACAAACCATTTTGATCCTTCGAGAATACTTGGGGAAGGTGGATTTGGACGTGTTTACAGTGGCGTTCTTGAAGATGGAATGAAAGTGGCAGTAAAAGTTTTAAAGAGGGACGATCACCATGGCGGTCGGGAATTCTGTGCCGAAGTCGAAATGCTGAGCCGTCTCCATCATCGGAATTTGGTAAAGTTAATCGGCATATGCACGGAGGATCATATCCGCTGCCTTGTCTACGAACTCATTCCAAACGGCAGCGTTGAATCTCATTTACATGGTAACAATCCCAGTTTATGCACGAGATTTCATTTTATTCATCATTGATTAGATTTAATCGATTTCTTTTCTCAGGAGTTGACAAGGAAAAAGCTCCCCTTGATTGGACCACTCGCATGAAGATAGCACTTGGAGCTGCAAGGGGTCTGGCTTATCTCCACGAGGATTCAAGCCCTCGAGTCATACATCGGGACTTCAAAGCCAGCAACATTTTGCTAGAACACGATTTCACTCCGAAAGTATCTGACTTCGGTTTGGCTCGAACGGCTATGGACGAGGAAAGCAGACATATATCGACACGAGTCATGGGAACTTTTGGGTACGACATTAAAATTTTTGGCTCTCTTTAGATTACTTCAGGTCCGAGCTATTAGACTGATGGATGGCTGATAATGATATCCTTATTTTATATTTGATCACATTCCTATTGTAAACTCAAATGAGTGTTTAAACTTTGATAATATATAGGTACGTTGCGCCCGAGTATGCTATGACCGGTCATCTTCTCGTGAAGAGTGATGTTTATAGCTATGGAGTTGTCCTCCTTGAACTTCTTACCGGAAGAAAACCCATAGACATGTCACAGCCACCAGGCCGAGAAAACCTGGTCGCGTGGACCCGTTCACTCCTCACGAGTAGAGAAGGATTGGAATCAATAATTGATAAATCTTTGGGTTCTAATGCTCCTTTTGACAGCATTGCCAAAGTGGCTGCCATTGCTTCTATGTGTGTGCAGCCGGAAGTATCGAATCGTCCTTTCATGGGGGAGGTCGTTCAAGCTCTTAAACTAGTATGCAACGAGTGTGACGAAAAAAGAAAATCAGGGTCGAGGGGTTCGAGCCGGGAAGATATCTCGATTGACATTGATGCCGACCCGGAAAGCAGGGGCTTGAGACAATTTCGTCATTCTTTGTATGGTCAATACTCACCACCTAACTTTGACAATGGGATGGATTCTGAAACAAGGCTGTCGATTTCGGAATTGTTGAGTTCGTCTGCGAGATTTCAAATGCAGGAGTCTAGATCGTTTCAAAGGCAATCAAGCTCGGGTCCATTGAGTGCGAGAAGAGGCAGGCCGATTTGGCAAAGGATGAGATTTTCTGGCGAAAGTGTGAGCGAAAGCGGCGGATTCAATACCAGATTTTGGCCGGGATCGAACTGAGCAATTTTTGATTTGATCCATCGACACCTGACTCCAAAAGAAATAAGAAACACTACCTATTGGTATTGACAAATGGAGATGGAAAATAGAAGAATTCCACACTCAAGTTATCACATTTCATTTGATAAAGTTGAGAGTACATATGCAAAATGGAGATCGATTGTAATACCGATATCAGTATTTTGTTGAGCTTTAATTTAAACTATAAACTATATTCGGCCACTAATATGAAATATCCATGGACATGAGCAACTGGTTTAAAAGATGGACAAACTCCTTCATCGTCCAAGTTTATTTAGCCAAGTGTCATCAATTTATTAATGGAGCATATGATCTATCGATGAAGTTGACTTGTACTATTAGCTAATATTGAGTGACCAATTTGATAATGGGAAAAGTTTAATTTAGTCCCCAACATATGAGGTTAGTGATCATTTGGTCCCTAACGTTTATTTTTGACCCAATCAGACCCTATCGTATACGTCGTTTGCAATTCAAACCCTCTCGTTAAATTTTTCGTTAAATTTGACACGTGCTCTACACGTGAGCTGCTAAAACCCCAAAAGATCCTCATTTCCTACTGAAATCCCTCAAGTAAAAGTTAAATTTGTCCAAAATCCTTACCGTAAATTCTAAATTCAAATTGGAATAATGAGAGATAGTTTAATGGGTCAGTGGTCATTTGGTCCCTAACGTTTATTTTTGACTCTATCGTATACACTGTTTGCAATTCAAACCCTTCCGTTAAATTTTCTGTTAAATTTGACACGTGCTCTGCACATGCGCTGCTAAAACCCCAAAATACCCTCATTTTCTCCCAAAATCCCTAAAATAAAAGTTAAATTTACCTTTATATCTTAGATTATTAGGTTAAAAACAATTGAAAGGAAGTTTGGTGACGTGGCAGAATGGTATTGGCAAAGGTCGAGACGACTTTTAGCACTGTAGGGGCCCTTTAAGCGAGAGTCCATCTTCGAGGAGATCACAAGCAGAGAAAACCGGAGGCGGATCCCGCCACCCATTTTCATCTCCACGTTTACACCCATGGTAACTCTCTCTCTCTCTCTCGTATGGATTTTAGGGTTTTGCTATGATCGTTAGTATTTTCTAAATTTTCTTCGATCTTGTTGTTTCTTGATATTGAAGGCTCCAAAACCAATTACGAGTCCCGTTCCTGACGCTTGGTATCCAACTCTTGCGGCTTTCATGCTAGCAATTGGACTCGTCGTTACTGCTTCCTTCTTCATGTGAGTTTGATCAGATCCGAATGCTCAGATTGAACTGTATTTTCAAAGTTAGGTTTTATGTTTGACAATTGATTGAATTTACGTTATTTTTTATGTTTGACAATTGATTGAATTTACGTTATTTCTTAATGTAATACTTGGTGAAACGTTGAGTTTGCTTTCTTTGTGTCTGATTCGAAATTGGCATCTTGCTTTTTCCATCTCATTTTGAATCCTACTGAAATCATGTAAAACGCCCCAATTCTCATCGTTTATGATTGTTGGGGTATGGGGGTTGGGTACTAGAATTTAAATTCATGAGAATTTCTATTTATGTTATTATCCCATCGTTTGAGCTACAGTTTTCATAGCTTGACTAAGACTGCTATACCATATAGTCTTGTTTTCTTTGTCTCTTCATGAAATAAATAGTAAATTCTGAGGGATTTTTTTTTGGGGACTCAAGTGTGGTAATAAAACTTCATTTTTCATTTATTTAACAGACTACCATTAATTTGTTGGAAATGATGCCCTCTTTTTGAGACGAAACTGTCTAAACAATTGTCTGCTGTAGCACAATAAAGACTTAAAAGGGAATGATATGTTCCAATGTCTAATCTTTTTGGCTTCTCAAAAGTTTTTTGAGCTAACTAAGAGATGCGTGTGGAGTAACGAAACAAGATATCTTGAATCCTTTTCCTTGTAGCATACAAGCTTGGTTAAAGTTTTTATTTGTTGATTCTACTGACAGATGAAAAAGATGGTTTCTTTATAAGAAACTTCAATCGATTGTTAGTTGTCGGTCGTATGGTGATCAGAGAATACGATTATAGTCACTTGATGGAAGGATGGAGTCTTAATTTTGAAAAATACCCTGGCCGCATCTTCTTTTTGTCTATAGAAAATTGATCAAACAGATTTTTTTGTTCTTCGTGTAGCTATGAAACGACCTCGTCGAGGAAAAGTCGCAGCCTAACCAAGGAACTCGGAGCAGGAGCAGTTGCATCAGTCTTCTTGGTACGACTAAATCTCGTATTTCTACGTATTTGAATCTGGAAAGCCAATATTATTACTAACTCTGAATGGTTGTGTGGGCGCAGGGCTTTGGCTCTCTGTTCTTGCTGCTTTCTTCTGGTGTTTATGTTTGAATTTCTCAACAAATTTTGTAATATCATTTTAAATGAATGGTGTTACTTCTATATTAGGATGATACTTTGGACGATATGAGTTTGTTTAAGTCGCTGGATCTTCAGAAACTAGCATTTGGTAAATTGGGTTTTTGCAACAGCAATGCTCTGTCCATTTGATTGTAGAAATTCTGTGACTGAAGAATCTGGTCGCTGTTGGTAGAATCGTTATACAATATTTGCTTTGAAATAAATCAGACGCAGATGAAATTCAGGTCATAGCTTATGAAAGATGTACATACTAAAAGATTATTGGGAAAAAAACTTGTGTTTTTGGTTTAAATTCTCAATAATTCAAATAATGAATTAGTTATACTAATTAATAGGATGAAGTGTAATGTAGGATTTAAATTTTAAGGTTTTTAAACTAGCACTATCCCCATATTTCAGTTGTCATCGATTTGAATTTTACTGTCAATTTATTTGTTAAATTATGTATATATATATATATACCATGTTTTCTATTTAATAAGGTGTTTTATTTTAATTTATAACTTTTTTCGGTGATTTTTAGACTATTTTGACTTCTGTTGATCTTTTATGGGGTGTTTTCGAACTTTGTAAAAAAAATGATAGAGTTTGACAAGGCGGATGATGTTAAAACACCTAGTTAAATACAAAATGCAATATATAAAAACTAAGATAAAGTGCAATTTGACTTCAAAATTATAGTGAAAAGAGTAATTTTTACAGTAAATTTCGATAATGGTCACAAAACAATCGTAATGTATGGATAATGAACAATTCACTCATTACCGCATTATTTTTTGTTAAAATGACACGTTTTGGTCACGTGTTTTATTTTACTACACAATATCTCCCGCATTGTGTATGTTTTGAAGCAGCTTCTTCTTCACACCTAGGTTGGTTGGTCTCTAATGTCTCTTCCATCTCTGTTTTCTCCATTGCAACTTCCTCTCTCTCCTTCAATAGACTTTCTTTCTCTTTCACATCCTCTTCCTCTTGCAAAATTAAGTTTTCTTCTTTACCTCAAATCTCCATTTCAGTCAGAGCGTCTTCTTCTTTTTCCATGTCTACCGCAGCACTTTCCGTTTCGCACTGTTCATTTACTTCTACTTTAACTTCTTCCTCTACATTGTTTGCAATTATCGGAGCGGGTGACTCCCAGAACCAATTAGCTAGCGGCGCCATTTTCATTGGATCCTATCTACATCTCATCAAAAGCAAAGCATTCTTAGGGGTATACAAATACTGACTCTTCACTTTCTTCCTCAACAATCTCACTCTCTCTTTCTCCTTCGTTGAACTCCATGGGACATATCAGTAGTAAAATAAAGTACGAAAACGTGTCATTTTAAAGGAAAATGACATGATGAAGGATGAATTGCCCATTATTCATACATTACAGTTGTTTTTTGTCATTATTGAAGTTTATGGTGAAAATTGTCATTTTCACCGTAGTTTAGGGGTCAAAGTATACTTTACCCTAAAAATTATATTTAACAGATAAATTAAGGATAATTACTAAATTGCTAAAATGAATGTTATGTTTGTTAAGAATTTTTTTTTTTAAATTCTAGTTTATAAATAACATAATTTGTATTTTACGTGGATAGGAATATTTAAAATTTATTAAATAAATATTTTTGAATATTTAGAGCATTTAAACAAAAAAGAAAAAAAGCAAGCTCACGGCTTTATAAATAGTACTGAGCGTAGGAGAGTGTAGCACTTCTCATTTCGACAGAAATGAAAGCCTCCTCTTGGTTGGCTCTTACTAATGTTTTTACTAGCGTTCTAAAAGTCGAGGGAAGCTCAGTCAGTAGAGCAGAGCAGCCATGGAGTCGCAGCCACAACAACTCCTCGTGAAGAAGAAGGAGACCAGAGGCCGAAAGCCTAAGCCAAAGGAAGAGAAGAAGGACGACCAGCAGTCCAAGAAGTTCAAGTCTCAGCAACAGCCTACTGTGGACGAGAGGTACTCTCAGTGGAAGTCCCTCGTCCCCGTTCTCTACGACTGGCTTGCTAACCATAACCTCGTCTGGCCCTCTCTATCTTGCAGGTACTCTCTCTATCTCTGCCTTTTTTAACTTGTTTGTAAATCTAATTTAGGTTGTGATATTTTAGGGTTTTTCTTTCTGTGCATTTGAGGTTCTCTGGTTTTGATTCTGATTGTAAGAAATGCGGTTTTGTATTTCCCTTTTTTTTTTCCTTGCTGCTGGCTAATTTTAAAGAAAATTCTCAACATTATTGCGTTGTTTGTCTGTTCATCTGGAGCTTCTTCTCGTTCATTTTCGGATTGTTCGATGCTACCTTGTTACCTGAAAATAGATTTTGCCTTTCTCGTTCTTTTTCTTTTTCTTTTTCATTTTCATTTTTTTTTCATTTTTATCAATATTTTCTTACAAGCAGTAAGCCGATAAAAAAAAAATCGATGTACTTTTATTACCTAGAAAAACAAATAGTATTTTGTCTGCAATATTTTTTTAATGTTTTTTGCTACACTGCCTATTTTGAGAGAACCTTGTTGACATTTTTGTCGTGCTTTTATCTGTTCTTTTGAACTTCTTCTGGTTCATTTGAGAATTAGATTATGTTCATTTATGGGTTTTATTAATGGCCACTTCTACTTTGACAATTAAGAAAGAACCTTTTTCAAATTTATGTCTTGATTCATTACTTACTTTTTGGGATGGTCATTTACTCTTTGGTTATTTTAAGTTTTGAAAGTTTAATTTTTTTTTGGGTGTAGATGGGGTCCTCAGCTTGAGCAAGCAACTTATAAGAATCGTCAGCGTCTCTACCTTTCTGAGCAGGCAAGTGCTTTAATTTGAATTGACTTTTAAAAACAACGGGTACATTATTGTAAAAGGTTTAGCTTGATTGTTAAGCTACGATGCTTAGTTTTTTCTTACAGACTGATGGTAGTGTTCCAAATACCTTGGTCATTGCAAATTGTGAAGTGGTCAAACCAAGAGTTGCAGCCGCAGAACACATTTCTCAGGTTATTCACTACTCTGTTATGCAATCAGCTCCCTTTCTTTCTCTCAATGAAACTCTCAATATAGGTTTTTTATTATTTTTGCAAAACTTATATTATACCCTAAAATGTGTACTATACTTGTTTTGTTTTTCCCTTTTTTGATTTCCAGTTCAATGAAGAGGCTCGTTCACCCTTTGTGAAGAAGTACAAGACAATAATACATCCTGGAGAGGTATAATTCATGCTTATTCAGACTTATAATTAATTATGCAAGCGAAAAGCTTGTTATGATTTAGACGGTATCATTCACTTTACTTGGACTTCCTTCCACAGTAGCTAGGATTTTGACGTTATTGTTTAGTGCAAAACCAGTCATTTCTTCCCATTCATGTTTAATTTTTTTCTTTGTAAAGTTATTTCCAGGTTCTTTTGTCTCTTTTCCTTTCATATGCTTCTTTTTTAGTATACTGTTGAAAATGGTGTGGGTTGGACTCAACCCCACCAAAGATTCCTTCCGTATTAATTATGTATTTTTTCCAGGTCAACAGAATCAGGGAACTCCCTCAAAATTCGAGAATTGTGGCTACGCACACTGATAGTCCTGATGTATGTTTTTATCATATTATTGAATTTTCACTGTTAAAAAGGCTGGGTCACTCTACTGAAAATGGTTATCCAGGTTCTTATTTGGGATGTCGAATCTCAACCTAACCGTCATGCAGTTCTTGGAGCTACCAATTCTCGTCCAGATTTGGTATGCCTTTTAATTTATTTTAACATGTACTGAAGTGCAAATTATTATTTTTAGCTAATCAAGGAATTTCTATTATTGTTTTCATAAAATGTTATTTGACTTTCTTAAGCTATCATGCAAATCGGTTGAAAAAGGGATGAATGAAATGGACATTGCTCCTTGCCATCATGCTGAAAAAAAAGAACAACTTATTATCATATTCTAAATGGTCTCTTGAAAATCGAAAAATCATATTCTTGTTGTTATATATACTGTTTGTTCAGTTTTTTAATCATACTTTTTAAATTATGGTTCTTTGGCAGATTTTGACTGGCCACCAAGACAATGCTGAATTTGCTCTTGCAATGTGCCCAACCGAACCTTTTGTTCTCTCCGGAGGTTGTGGCCTTTTGCCTTTTTTTAGTTCTTTTAATTACTCTTGCTTTTTTATTTTGAAGAGACTTCCGTACTCTTCTTTTCTTTCTTCCTTAAATCTATTGTTAAGTTTTGTGTAGAAATTTTAAATGTGAAGTAGTGTGCGTATTACTATACTTGTTAGAATGTGGAGGGCTGCAAATAGTTCACCTATTTCTTCTGTTACATATATGCAATAGGGAGGTGCGTAATTATATCTAACGAGTGATGCATTGGTAATTGCTTGGATATTCAATGCCTTTCAATTGCATTTGACAGTGCTTAGTTATTTTCAATTCAGTTATATATATATATGTGTGTATGTGTGTGTGTATATATATATATGTATTAATAAATGGTACTATAATAGGGAAGGACAAGTCAGTAGTATTATGGAGCATCCAAGACCATATTACAACTGCAGTTGCAGATGCTGCTGCAAAATCTCCTGCATCAGGTGGGTCTATCATAAAAAAGGCGGGTGAGGGAAATGATAAGGTTTCTGATAGCCCTGCCATTGGACCGCGAGGAGTCTACCAAGGTCATGAGGATACTGTTGAAGATGTAACTTTCTGTCCCTCCAGGTAACTTGCCTGACTATTTAAGTATTATAAATTTTTTACACTCAATCAAAGTCCTCTCAGTGTATACTTCTGAGTTAGGCATGCTTTCTGATAGTTGAATCTTAGATTTTAATTTAATTTTTTATATCTCATGGATTGTATTTTCCACAAATCTATTTCTGAAAGTGATGATTTTTTTTTTGTTTGAAAACTGAATATAGAATTTTTTTTTTTCTTTCCAGTAAATAAATAATTCTTTTATACATATATATATATGTATATTATATTATATGATGCTTTGAAAAACTTTCTTTTGACTATCTTATTTTGCTTCTCAAGTGCACAGGAGTTTTGTAGCGTGGGAGATGACTCTTGCCTTATACTGTGGGATGCTCGAGTTGGCTTTAACCCAGTTGTTAAGGTAATATATACAACCACTTCGACTTATATCTGTTCCATTTCTTTTTATAGCTTGTTTTTATTTTAAGTTATTATATGTCAATCTGATCATACCTGTTGGAAACCATGAAATTATGGTTAGGTTGTTTGATATAGAGGTTTTCATTCTCCAGATAGATGTAAGATATTCATTTTTTTCTCATTGTGATTTGGAGTGTTAATGAAATGAACGTTCTCTATTTATTAGTATTGGTATTGAATTTGTTCTCTTTTTTATCTGTTCAACCTTACTGCTATTTTGGATGCTTATGGTTGTGCTTTTTGGCGTTTTGTTTATAGGTTGAAAAGGCACATAATTCTGATCTTCATTGTGTTGATTGGAATCCTCATGATGATAACCTTATTATTACTGGGTATGTATATGCTTTTTTCTCAGCTTGCTAGATTTAAGGAGCTGGGTCTGTATGTCTACAGGTTTCAGGCCATTATATTTAGTGAGGTGTAGATAGAAACTATAACTTTTTGGCATGTTCACGTCAATGCTATTTATCTACAGGTCAGCAGATAATTCTGTTCGTATGTTTGATCGGCGTAACCTTACATCTAATGGAACTGGATCCCCTGTTTATAAATTTGAAGGTCACAAAGCTGCCGTACTTTGCGTTCAGGTACCGTTCATTCTGTTTTTTTTTTCTATTGTCTTCATTCATCCAACTAATTTAGTTCATTTATGTCCCAGTGGTGTCCAGACAAAGCCTCAGTTTTTGGGAGTTCAGCTGAGGATGGGTTATTAAATATTTGGGATTATGACAAGGTATGCAATTGTCACAGGACGTATTTTTTGTACATTTACTGAATGGAGAGGATCCTCTTGGTGACAAGGTGAATTGTCTCTTTTTATTGGTCCAATATTTTCACCATGCCATGCAGGACCTTTCACTTAAAATTTGGTCTTTCAATAAATTTTTCTTTTCAGTTATATTGATTATTGAAAGGCCGCTCAAGTTCCATGCATTTCTGTTTCATGCTCTGGTTAATTTTGTGTTTTGCGCAGGTTGGTAAGAAGGCAGAGCAAGGAACAATGGCATCAAATGCTCCTCCTGGCCTATTTTTCCAGCATGCTGGGCATAGGTATGCAACTTTCTTCAGAAAAATTTATAACCAGCATTTGGCATGCGTTTATGACACTTGGTGATGGTGTTTTTGTCAAGAATCATGTCTACTTCTAAAATTTTTTCAGAAGACGACAGAAATTTTGTTGGGAATTTATTACTTCATGGGCTTTTGGATTATTTGTACTGCAACATCTATAATATCTTTTACATATTCAGGGACAAAGTTGTTGACTTTCACTGGAATGCATCGGATCCATGGACCCTTGTTAGTGTATCTGATGACTGTGATAGTACCGGTGGAGGGGGAACCTTACAGGTATATTCTCATGTTTCCCTCTATTTCTGCGTCTCTTGTGCTATGGTCAGTTATGATCAAGTATATTGTATAGAGTGGTCCTAGCCAGAACCTTACAGGTATATTCTCATGTTTCCCTCTATTTCTGCGTCTCTTGTGCTATGGTCAGTTATGATGAAGTATATTGTATAGAGTGGTCCTAGCCAGAAATTATTTGTCTCACGAAGAGATGGAAATGAACTGGAAAAACCAGCGAATTCAATTGAGGTACCCACTAGTTGAAACTTGATGAACATAAAAGGGCTCCATATAAATAAACAACCAAAACAATGCACAAAAGTAAATAGAAAAACCACAAATCCGGCGACACACCGGCCGGAAAAACAACCACGAGTTTCGACTCAGAAAGTAAACTACTCTAGAGAGTATTTGCTCAAGAAAATATTCAATAATCTATCTTAACTCACTCCCCTTCCTTTTTTATTTATAATAAACTAACACAATTATAATACTTAAATTACCGCTTAATTAATTTTTCATCAATACTTCCCCTTGAAATCGACCTTATCCTCAAGGTCGCAACTAGAAAAATCAATCTTCACATCTTACAACCTTTCATTGATTTTCCTGTCCGAACAAAATAAATTGCACTCTGCAAAGATTATGTTCAAATACATCTATTTGGATTTCAAAATAGACGTGGCATAAATGTGCAGACTTGAAGTCCTTAAGCCCATAAAATTTTCTGGTACAATCTGTACTAGTCCAGGCCAACCCAAGTCAAAAATTTTCACTATATCAGCCCAGTCCAACATACTTTTGGAAACAATTTGAGTCTGGCTTAACCTCACATAGAAACTGCCCAACCTTCACTGAGGAAGAACATTCGATTCTGGCATAATCGTCAATGATGGTTGTGTCTGCTGTAGAACTGCCGATGATGGCGGTCACCATTGCAGTATGATTGGCTTTGGCGAAAACTGTGTCAGAGTTGTCAATCACGAAAATAGACTCGCCGGTCATATTTACCTTGCACGACCAACCTAAGGCCAACATCCAGCAACCCACTTATTGGTGTTGCCGCTGCTCCCTGACCTCCATCAACCCAAGACCTTGCTCTGTGCGGCGTCGTGTGAAGGATGGATCCAGAACTTCCCGGCATCGACAGGCTAGCTGAGCAAAATAGTCCGTGGTCGTCTCTCTTTTGCACAACCACCCCGAGTTTGACGAATGACATGAACCATCAACGAATTACTGACCAAGATCTGGGCGTTGTCGCTCCACCCCCAGCGGTTGAAAGTCTTGCTATGTGTGAAGTCGTGTCAAGGGAGATTTTGATAGGAGCTATTCTTTTATTACAGGAAAACAACAAAGAGATTACAGACTTCCGGTTTGACTGAGAGAACCTCCTCTCCAAGCAAGACTTCCAGTCCAAAAACTAACTCCGCTCCCCTTCCTTCTTCCCTCTTATTCACCTTTTTTTGTAACTACTCATAACTACTATTATCAACTGCTAAACAGTTTATTTATACAATATATTCTATTTCTATTCCTTAACTATCTTATTTCTTCTTGAATATGTAAAACGGACTTCTGGTCTAACAATACTCCGCCGCCAAAAACAAACCTTGTCCTCAAGGTTGAAGGTAGGAAACTGATGAAGAATATCCATAAAGGGTTCCCACGTGGCTTCAAAAAATGGCAGCCCTTTCCACTTAATCAGAACCAAATCTGGTTGATTAGTTCCCACAGAAAGTCTAACATCTAATAATGATTCTGGTTCCCTAACTGGCTCAACCTTCGTTTGCAAGTCCTCTGGCAGAGGAATGGAATCCAAAAAATCGCCAGTAGCCGGTTTTAATAAGGAAACATGAAAAACCGGATGAATCTTAGCCGATAACGGCAACAACAATCTATAAGCTTCTTTTCCGATTCGTTCGACTATTTCAAACGGACCAACAAACCTGGAAGAGAGTTTCTGATTGATCTTCGACATCACCGATGTTTGACGGTATCGCTGAAGCTTCAACCACACTTTATCCCCAACCTCTTATTCTACATTCCGACGCCGGCTATTAGCAGTCTGAGTCATCAATTGCTGGGCTCGGTTGAGATGCGATTTTAAAATCGTCAGAATCTCGTCGCGTTCGCGCAGCTGCTCATCAACTGCTGAAACAACTGAAAACCCTTTTTCACAGCGTAATAACGAAGGAGGATCCCTTTTATAAACAGCTTTAAATGGGCTCATCCCTAACGCAGAATGAAAAGACGAATTATACCAAAATTCAGCCCAATATAACCAACGACCCCATTCTGTCGGCCTCTCCCCCGTAAAGCACCGCAAATATGTCTCCAATGTTCGATTAACCACCTCCGACTGCCCTTCCTTCTTCCCTCTTATTCACCTTTTTTTGTAACTACTCATAACTACTATTATCAACTGCTAAACAGTTTATTTATACAATATTCTATTTCTATTCCTTAACTATCTTATTTCTTCTTGATCTGTAAACGGGACTTCTGGTCAACAATACTCCGCCGCCAAATAACACACTTGTCCTCAATGTTGAAGGTAGGAAACTGATGAAGATATCCATAAAGGGTTCCCACGTGGCTTCAAAAATGCAGCCTTTCCACTTAATCAGAACCAAATCTGGGATTAGTTCCCACAGAAGAAAGTCTAACAGCTAAAATGATTCTGGTTCCCTAACTGGCTCAACATCGTTTGCAAAGTCCTCTGGCCCAGGAGGAACTGGAATCCAAAAAATCGCCAGTAGCCGGTTTTAATAAGGAAAAAACTGAAAAACCGGTATGCAATCTATAGCCGTATTAATAGATGGCAACAACAATCTCTAAGATTACTTTTCCGATAGTTCGAATATTTCAAACGGACCAACAAACCTGGAAGAGAGTTTCTGATTGATCTTCGACATCACCGATGTTTGACGGTATCGCTGAAGCTTCAACCACACTTTATCCCCAACCTCTTATTCTACATTCCGACGCCGGCTATTAGCAGTCTGAGTCATCAATTGCTGGGCTCGGTTGAGATGCGATTTTAAAATCGTCAGAATCTCGTCGCGTTCGCGCAGCTGCTCATCAACTGCTGAAACAACTGAAAACCCTTTTTCACAGCGTAATAACGAAGGAGGATCCCTTTTATAAACAGCTTTAAATGGGCTCATCCCTAACGCAGAATGAAAAGACGAATTATACCAAAATTCAGCCCAATATAACCAACGACCCCATTCTGTCGGCCTCTCCCCCGTAAAGCACCGCAAATATGTCTCCAATGTTCGATTAACCACCTCCGACTGCCCTTCCTTCTTCCCTCTTATTCACCTTTTTTTGTAACTACTCATAACTACTATTATCAACTGCTAAACAGTTTATTTATACAATATATTCTATTTCTATTCCTTAACTATCTTATTTCTTCTTGAATATGTAAAACGGACTTCTGGTCTAACAGATTTCTGATCTTCTTCCCGTCGTACACAATGTCGCCGAGCAACGTCAGACTCCACTGTTAATTTCTCCACATAAGCCGAGATGACGTAGTATGCCTCAAGTTTGGCCAGGAACAATGGCGAGGCTCAGTCTCTTTTGCTCCTTTAGTTTTCTATAAATTTTGACCAAAATTTTTGAATTTATGGTCTGTTGGAGAAACAGTCAACACATCTTCCTTGAATTAAGAAATTAACAAGAATTAACAAGGGAAGGCAAGAAATTAGAGATAAAGATGAGAAGAATTAAAATAGAAGAAATAGAAGCGCGGGAAGAAGAGGAAATGTTAGCACAACCTTTGAAGATGCTAAGACAATAATTAGATGGTCAAGAGCTTAAGACTATTAATACAAATCAAACCATAGAAGATGAAAGGAATGTTGGTTAACCCACTAATATAAGCCATAACAAAAGTAAAACTTTGGTAGATGGTGTCCTCATCGGCTTCAATCTCCTTGTTAGAGTCAGTTTAAGAAACTATTTACTTAAAATATTGGATTTTCAAGCTGTTCCTGAATTTCATTTGTTGGTGAAAAAATCATGTCCATGACTTTAAGTCCATATGGTATTTCTAGTGCCTTGATTTAGTTCTGTGAAGCTTTGTCCCATTTCCATTCCAACTAAGTTATTGCCTGTTACCCTTTGGTATTACATTATTCTTACATGTTGGTAATGAGAAGGTATCTGACTGTAAACCTTGGCCTACTAATTTATAAATACACGTGGATTGAAAATATGTTAGTATTTTGGTGCAAGTGATGCTTGTTATATCATGCAGATATGGCGAATGAGTGATTTGATCTATCGACCAGAAGACGAAGTGTTGGCTGAGCTGGAGAAGTTTAAGGCTCACGTGATGGAGTGTGCTCCGAAGCCGCGGGATTTACCTTAGAAAGAACTGGGAGGCAGCAACAATGAGAGTGGATCAAATTCTAGGGAGGTATTGTTAAGGAATGTAGGTCTAATATTATAGATTGTGTTGTAGTTTAGGTTTGTTTATTTCTGTTCTTCCAAACACTGATGGGAAGTGGAATTGCAACATCAGCCGGGGATTGCCAAATTTGACAAATTGCTTTTGTTCCCCCTCTATCATCTGTTTTCTTGACATTTAGCTGATTGATCTCTCTCTGCACTGTCAATATTGAAGGCTGATACAAAGCCTTCGTATTGATCGCATAAACCTACAGGAACAGTAAGTTTATTTGGACTCAAGTCATATCTTTTCTGTTTGTCTTCTTCATTAGTGGTCTAAATTCACTTCAAATTACATGAAACACTTCTATCTCTCTCTCTCTCTCTCTCTCTCTCTCTCTGTCTCTCTGATCTTCCTTTCACGTTTTTCCGGAACAAAAAGAGAGACTCGAGGTGGGAAAACGCCTCTTCTCTTTCTTCAAGTCTGCGTGATCTTCCTCTTGGTCTATCTATGGAGCTTTATGAAGATCATGATCGCACCCAGTTGATGAATTGTCATGAAGAATCTTGCAGTGTAAAGTCACTCCAGCTCCAACATGAACAAGAGGTCATTAATTTATCACCTGATGAGAGAGAATATGCTTAGATTCACCTTCTGTGATGAGGACGGAGGGTGTACATCACTTAAGTGGATGCCTTGAAAGATTAGATTGATGGGTAAAATGATGAACACCCATCAAACAGAAAGAGACGACGCCGTCTTCCACGAGATTGAAGATCAGAAGCTTACTTCATCTCATCACTGCAACTTCGCCATTAGGGTTTGCGCTGACTGCAACACTACTAAGACACCTCTTTGGAGGTCCGGCCCCAAGGTATGATGACGCTGGAAAGACACAGTAGAAGACTTGTTTAGGTAATTAGGGTTACACGACAGCTTAGGAGTGTGATAGAACTTCCTGTAATTTTAGATCCGTGTCTGGTAATTTGCATGTTTTCCTTTTTCTTACCTGTCTTTCCAATCATTGGTTTCAGTTCAGATGTGGTTATAGTTTTATTATGAGCAGATTCTAGTAAAACGCTGCATATGAACTGCTGATTCTGAGAATCGCTAATCAATCTGTTTACACGATTGGTCGGTTAATCTTTTTGCAATGCATGTGTAATCCGACAGATGAAAGTTCGTAGGGCCGTCATGGCTACCGTCGCTGCAAAAAAGCCTCCATCTTTCTGCAGAAACGAAAACGAAGAAGAGCAGGAGAAGATGTAATAACTGCCATGCGCAGATGAAAAAACGCTGCATTTCTCCAATATTTCCAACACGTAATCAGAAGCTTGAACAGGGAGAAGAATCCACCTTAGAGAGCTTTTCCTGAGGAAGTGTTAGATTCAATTAGAATTATTGAATCCCTTGAATCAACGAAAATCTAATTCTCAATCTTCACGTTAGAAATACTACAAGCAAATTAACAAAGCGATAAAGACGTATCCAGATTCATTGTCTGAATGTAAAATACCGTAAATCGGATACGTAAATTTTTCAATTCAACAATCGGTATCTCTAATGTCTCTCTAGAATAATGGCGGTTCCAAGGAGGCAAATAGTTCGATTGTGAATTGATGGACCATAACCCTATATTTAACTTAATTGGATAATTTATCATTTTACCCATCACAAATTGGGAAATTATCCCTAATGTTTCTACACATTATAATATAACCATATTATATTTAATATATTCCAAAGTCTGTTGAAATCATATTAAATTACTTTAATATAGACTTAAACATGATGATAATATGATGTATAATTTATAATTTGACAATTTAGATCCAAATAGAATTATAAATCCTTATAATTCTAACAAACTCCCACTTGGATAAAATCATAAACTAATCTTTTATACATTATAACTTTATCCTTATGATATCAAATTTTGTTATAATCTAAACAGAGTATACTCAAACAATGTCGTCCATCAATTATATCAAATGCAGGACCAAAGTGGCTTTCGTCACAATTATTGTAAATAAATCTATCAATGATCACAAACACCAACATTATCAAATGATACAGATCAAATATGGCTGTGTAGCATGAAAATTACATGTAATGTGATTTAACATACCTATTTTCAACTGGTCCAACCAAAACTTTATTGAGATCATTAAAATTCAAATGTCAAAGTGAATGAATAAATACCTCATAAAATGAATACTGCAGTAACCAAAATATTCATTATAAATATCTATAGAATAGAATCACATAAAAAAAACAGACTTCCACTAAACTTCAATATCTCCAAGAGATACAACTCCCATATCCACTAAACTTCAATATCTCCAAGAGATACAACTCCCATATGAGCAACATACTCATGAAAGATCTTGGGTCTTAATCTCTTGGTAAGCGGATCTGCAACCATAAAGTCTGTTCCAATGTGATATATATATATTTAACCACTTTGGACCTTTTCCTTCACAACAATAAATTTAATGTCTACAAAGACTTTGAGAAGCTCCTGTTGTTGGAGAACATCACAGCTGACTGGTTGTCATATAAAATCCAAAGTGGTCTTTCAATACCATTCGAGATTCGTAATCTCGTGACAAAGTTACTCAGCCATAATACCTGATTGGATGCCTCGTAATATGCTATAAACTCAGCTGGCAAAGTAGAAGAGGCCGTAATACCCTGCTTGGCACTCTTCCAGGAGATAGCTCTTCTAGCTAAAAGAAAAATATAGCTTGACGTTGACCTCAAGTCATCTTGGCATCTAGCAAAATCAGAATCAATGTACCCAATGATCTCGAGCTGATCTGATTTCTTGTATGTGAGCATGTACTCTTTGGTTCTCTGTAAGTATTTGAGTACCTTTTTTATAGCATTCCAATGATCAAATCCATGATTGCTCAAGTATCTACTTAACATGCTAACTATATACGTAATATCCGGACGCGTACATGAGCATACATTAAGCTTCCTACAACCGAAGCATAAGGAACCTTTTGCATTTCTTTGACTTCAAAATCACTTGAGGGTCATTGAATTTTATTTATTTTGTCTCATTTGGCAACATGGGTATCTCCTGATTTGCATTTTTGTATGTCAAATCTTTTTAAAACCTTCTCGATATAGCTCTTTTGTGATAATCCAAGTATACCTCGACAACGATCTCGGTATATTTGGATTCCTAATATAAAAGAGGCGACACCAAGATCTTTCATTTAAAATTTCTTTGAAAGAAATTTCTTGATGTGGTGCAACAAGCCTATATTGTTGCATGCCAATAATATGTTATCGACATATAAAACCAGAAACATCATTTTATTCCTACTAAATTTGTAGTATACACAATCATCAACTTTATTCGCCTCAAAACTATATGAGGTGACTGCTTGATGAAATTTGTAATACCATCGACGTGAAATTTGTTTTAGTCCGTAGATGAATTTCTTTAATTTGCAAACTAAATCCTTTGATTTATCCGAATCAAAGAACTCGGGTTGCACCATATAGATCGATCAATGTCACCATTGAGAAACGTCGTCTTTACATCCATCTGATGTAGCTCTAAATCAAAATGAGCTACTAGTGCCATTATAGTTCTAAATGAATCTTTCTTAGATACCAAAGAGAGAGTTTCCTTATAGTCGATGCCTTCTCTTTGAGTAAAATCCTTAGAAACAAGACGTGCTTTGAATCTCTCAATGTTACCTTTTGAATTTCTTTTGGATTTAAAAATTCATTTACAAGCGACAGATTTCAAATCTGCAGGTAACGGGACGAGATCCCAAACGTCATTGTCCTTCATGGACTTTAACTCTTCATTCATGACATCATTCCACTTTTGAGAATCAGAACTCTTAATGGCTTGATTGAAAGTGACATAGTCATCTTCCACCTCACTGAGTTTCTCATGTTCTTGTAGGAATACGATGTAATCATCTGAAATCGTACTTCTTCTCTCTCTAGTGGACCTCCAATGATATATTTTCTCGAGGCTGTTGAGTTTGTTCTTCAGGATTGACTTCCTGAAGAGGTTCAGGAAGTCATTCAACATTGTCTTTTTCATTATCCACTTGATCGAAATCAAGGGAAACCAAAGTAAGATAAACAACTTCCTCCTCAAGACAATGTCTTCCTTATCTTCCCTCACAAACTCTACATCCTCGAAAGATCGGGCATTTTTTGTTTCAAAGAATGTCTTTACAGTGGGATCATAAAATTTGTACCATCTTAATTATTCAGGATTTCCTACAAAATAACAACTAACAGTCATAGAGTCCAGTTTCTTTTCATTAGGCCTATAAGACTTTGCCTCAGCTGGACACCCCTACACGTGTAAGTGTTTAAGAATGGATTTTCGGCCCGTCCAACACTCGTATGTTTTTAGCCGTCGCTTTAGTAGGTACACTGTTAAGAATATAAGCTGCTGTCTTTAGTGCTTCACCCTAAACGGATTCTGGTAAGGTCGAATGAGTAATCATGCTCCTTACTATGTCCTTATGCGTTCTGTTCCGTCTTTCAGCAACACTATTCATGTTGGGCGAACCCGGTATGGTGTACTGAGGAACAATACCATACTCCTCTAGGTATTTAACAATTGGTCCTGGACGTTGTTCACCTGACCCGTCATATCGACCATAGTATTTACCACCACGATCGGATCTAACGACCTTAATCTTTTATCAAGCTGATTTTCAAACTCAGCTTTAAAAACTTTGAACACGTCCAAAGATTGTGACTTCTCATGAATGAGATATAAGTAGCTATAACGCGAGTAATCGTCAATGAATGATATGAAATAATATTGGCCATTCCAAGATGCCGTAAGAAAAGTTCCACAAATATCCGTATGTATCAATTTAAGGACTTCCATAGTTCAGTTAGCTTCCAATCTCCTTACACTTGTTTGTTTTCCTTTAATATAACTGACACAAATCTTGAAGTCAGTCATATCAAGAGGGCCCAAAATCTCGTCTGACACAATTTTTTCAATTCACTTTTGAGAGATGTGACCTAAGCTCTTGTGCCATAACGAAGCTGAATCATTATTAGTTAATTTACGTTTTGTACCTCTTGAATTAATATGCAAAGTTTCATTAAATGAAGCAATAGTTTTTAGCATATATAGATTGTCATAAACAGATAAAAATCTAGAACCCATAACATTTGAATTTAATGATAAATTGAAATTTTCATTTTCAAATGAACAAGAATAATCAAATTTGTCCAATGCAGAAATATAAATTAAATTCCATCTAGAAGACAGTACAACAAAAGTATCATTCAAATCCAAAAATTGTCCAAATTTTAACAACAATCTAAAATCTCCGATAGCTTCAACTTCAACTGATTTGCCATCGCCCACAAAGATGAATCTTTCAGCATCATTTGGCTTTTGGCAACTCAGACAAGCCTGCATAGATATACTAATGTGAGTAGTAGCAGCCAAATCTAACCATCAAGTATGTCTAGATACATAAACTAACTTAACCTCGAACAAACAAGGTTGAACAGTGTACCCTTCTTCACGCGCTATGCGTGATACTTGGCACAATCTTTCTTTTGGTGTCATTCTCCATTACAGAAGAAACAACTGAAGCCCTTAGACTTCTTTTGTTACGACTGAGAAGGAGCACCAACAGTTTCCTTCTTCCTTTTGTTTCCTTTGTCCTTGGAAGATGATGCCAAATGATCACTTTCTATCCGATCATGCTTAATTCTCTCTTCTTCTTGGACACAATGAGATATTAGTTCATTAAATGTCCACTTATCCTTCTGGCAGTTATAACCTGATATTAAACTGCCAAAATCGAGGAGAAAGAGAAATCAAGACTAAGTGAACAAGCATGTCTTCAGACAGCTCTAACTTAAGTTCCTTAAGTCTTGAAGCAAGATGAGACATTTTCATTATATACTCCCTGATATTCCCTTTTCCATTATACTTGAGTGAGACAAGCTTAGCTAAAAGCGTGCTTGTCTCAGCCTTCTTGTTTTTCTCAAAACGCTTCTGAAGTTCATCGAGAAATGTTTTGGTATCAGTATCTTCAGACATATTGCTCCGAAATGCTTCTGGAATGGCACGCTTCATGATCATTAGACTTACACGATTCGAACGCTCCCACTTTTCCAGCTCCCTTTTATCATCAAGGGTACTTGATGTTAAAAGAGGTGGGAAGTGTGCAACCCTAAGTGTAATGTCAAGATCCATGCACCCAAGAACAATCATAACGTTCTTTTTCCAGACTTTATAGTTGGTTCCGTTAAGCATAGGAACTGCATTAACGTTATCCATTATACTTGAAATGTTAACTGTAACAACAGAGAAAATGAAATAACATTAGCTCACAAAATAATATGCATATATATATAATAATAATATAACTCAAAAATATATTGCATCCATCAACAAGAAACCGGTTCAACATTAACACTTAGTCTTCTGGCTAAAAGCGTTAACTTGTAATTGATAACTTAGTCCAGTATATAAACATTGATAATAAGACCTGTCAAACAATGAACTTATCTTTGGACCAGTTAAATGTTCACATGACATCCTAATAACTGTCACATATTTTAATATTGCTAACAATCCATGTAACTGTACAAACGTCAACCTCTCTTTGAGTCGGTCGATATTCATACAATGTCATATATCATATCCAACATATAAAATAGGATAATTAAAGCAAGAGAGACTAATTTTATAGCATGTTACCACAGGTTCTGTTTTACTCTCACTCAGGTATGCATCCATATTTGGAGACTACTTTAGACAATTTATGATTTTTGTAGCCTGAATCCTCAAATTTCTTATTCTAAACTTGTGAGAACGATGCTAGAAAATCATTGGTCGATTGATTTGAAGTTCAAAGTGTTGGGTTTTTTCCTCCTAGTTGGAGGGGCCCAACTAGATAAAGTCTTAATTTTAGGTCAATGTCTTGAATGATATGTTTAGAAAACCTAGTTTCATTTAGTGTGTGAGTTCATTCACAAAAAACAACAAGAGAAAAGATAAGAGAGAAAACAAAACCCATTTTCAGAGTTCATTGCAGCAGCCGAATAAGAATTAAGCTAGCCTGAGTTTGAACCGTTGGATGGACTTAAATTTTGATAGATTGTTCGTGACATCTAGGATTACATTTTGAACAGTGAAGATCGGTTTTTGAGGCTTTTAAGTATGCCCGACGAAGGAAAAATGAGACTGCATTGATTTGGGTACCCGTTTGTTAATTTCCTTTTTGTTTGCTTTTTCTTGTGCCTTGTTGTTTGCCAAGATTGTTATTTGATCTTGATGAAAGTGTTATATGCCTCTAGTTTGGTGATCTAGAGAGAATTTTTGATTGTACTCATATTGATAATAGTGGATTGTTAAGCAGTCTATACGGGTCCTATGGTTTTTACTCTCATCTTGAGAGATTTTTCACGCTAAAAATTTTCTTGTATTGTGGGTGTGATTTTATTGTTAGTTGTTCAATTTTCTTATACTGGGATTATTGGAAAGTTTGTTTTGCATAGAACTTCCGTTGCAACAAACATTTTCCATAATGTTTTTGTAGGTTTTTTTTGTTCACATGTTCTGTTTTGCTCTCACTCAGGTATGCATCCATTAGGGCTGGGCAGAAATCGGCCCGAGGACCAGGAAACAAATCGGATCACCGGTTTTGGTCTGGTTTTGATCCCAAATCTTTGGTTCTCTATTCAGTTTCAGTCCTCGGCCCGAGATTCCCATCGGTTTTGGTCTGGTCCTCAGGCTCAAAATCCTGAAAAATCGAGACCGGACCGAACTCTTAAAAATAAAAATAAAAAAAAAACCCAAAATTACAGGGCTCATGCTCAATACTGAAGGAAATTTTCCTTTAGGCTACAGTCTCGCTCGGATTTTCCTTCAGTCTCGCTGCGACGCTGCCTCGCTTGACGGTCGACACTTAGTGCTCGATGCTCGCTGCCTCGCTCGACGGTCGACGCTCGCTGCTCGTTGCTTGTTGCCTCATTCAACAGTCAACGCTCGGTGCTTGCTTGTCGCTGCCTCGGTCGCTGGTCGCTGCCTCGTCTCACTCGCTGGTCACTGTCTCTCCTCACCCTCACTGTAAGTGTAATTTTTCCTAGTCAGTGCTCACTATTGGTTGATAATTGATTAATTGTATCACTATTGGTTGAAAATTTTTTATGTTTAAAAAAGATGGTGGGAGAAATCAGGACCGGACCGAATTTTTTGGTCGGGTCCCAGATCTGTCTTGGTCCCTCCTAGGGTCGGTTCCAGTCTTCGGGAAAAAAAATCCCGAAGACCTTCTCAGGGCTCAAGATCAGACCAAACCGGCCCGTGCCCAGCTCTAGCATCTATTTTTGGAGACTACTAAATATATTAGTGATACTAAATATATTAGTTGTGCAAGAAGAAGACGAATCTCTTCAAATTCATGTTTGATTTCCATGTTATCTACACTGCAATGTTATTTGATGTATCGTATCTAATGAGCAAAGGCGTTATACCAAGATGGATTATGGTAACAAAGATTTTTTTTTTCTCTTTAATCTATTTATACAAGTTAAGCTCGAGATAATTATCTGGTCATTGCAAATAATTGTACTGCTTCATAAAAATTCTAAAAAAGAAATTTTCAGGGAAACAATTGAAAAGTTTATGGCATAACTGTTTTGTTTGTGGAACAACTATAAATGATGTATATAAAAATTGTTGTGTAAGAAGAAGTTATTCTTCAAGAGCAACGTATGTTTCACATGTTGAGGCGTCACACAATGTAGTGCGTTTACACATGGCTGGCTTTAATTGTAACACCCGGCATTTTGGCCATGTAATAGTCTGTTGAATTATTGTGTGGATTTAAATTGCCATAAATACGATAACAACTTTATTGTAAAATGCTGGAGCATTTAGTGAGGGGAGAATCAAACTATTCTGTAACTAAACTAAACACTAAGTTTAAAATGCATGGAAGGGTAAATTAGGGAGAAATTAAGGTTGGTGGGAGATAGCCAATGGTTGAGTGACATCTGGCGACTTGGTGAAGAAGCTAAGTTCTCCCTCCCGCGTGAAACCCTTTTCACTTCTCCGCTCTGCTCTCTCTCCATTTCTCTTCTCGACATTCTCCCTTCCTGTCGACAAAACAATCATCGAAGCTACTTCGATCTCCTCGATTCCTTTCTGTTTCTCCGCTAAGGTAAGCCTCTTTTATTACTAACAAGTTTGGACAAGTTTAATGTGAATTTTTACTGAAGTTTAGGGTTATGGTATTTGGAGAAAACTCACTGTTCTTGGATGAAAACACACCGGTTTGTTTTCTAAGAGTTTGAATGAATTTGGAAGAAATTCTTCTAACTTATTTGTTAGCATTTGCAGCTTGTTTATTTTCTGAACGTGCATGTACAGGTTCGAGCATTTCTGAGACGTCCAGGACTATCAACTCTACAGCAACAGGTAAGTTCATACCCATAGGTTGGCCCTTAAGGCCCTACATCTCGGAGGTACTAGGTTTTACATTCTGTTGGCTGGCTTCGGGTAGAAGGGTTAGAGTTAAGTTCTGTGGCTTCTGTTCAGGTTTCTATTGTTTTATCTTCTTGTTCTCTGCTGTATCAACTGTAAGCACTGTAAACGTCCATGCATACACGATTTTCTGAAAGTTCATGCAAAACTGTTTTCTGTACACTGTTTGAAACTAAACAAGATAAAATCTGACTGAAATGTACTGGTTAGGTGTGGGACGGGGACTGGCCCTCTGGTTTTATCCCTCCCTGGGAATCTGAAAATTTATTGTCCTTAGCAAGGACCCTCTGGTTTTATCCCTCCCTGGGATTCTGAAATCTGCTGTGCCTGATAGTGCACCCTCTGTTTGTCAGTTCCCCTATAAGCCCCACTTATACCCCTCTGCCACTGTAACGTAAAGTTCTGTCCTGCCACTGTATTCTGAAAACTGCATGCATAGCATTTTGCATCATTGCATTTATAATATGTTCTTACTGAGCTTTAGGCTCATAGATGAACTCTCTTATGTAGGTACTGAACCCGAAAACGAGGACTTTGTGCCTCAGTCTGATCATTAGGTGGTTGGTGATTCGATCTCTCAGGGTGGTTGCTGCAGCCAGACATGTTTCTGATCTGAGGTTTAAGTTTTCTGAAGTGTCTATATCTGTAAAGTCTTTTAGATGTTCGGGTTTGGTTGTAAAACTCTTCCTTTGAAGAAATTCTGCAAGTATATGTCATGTTCTGTACTGACCTTCAGATTTTAAAACAATGTATAGGTTTGTTGTCTAAGTTTTAGAAGCCACTGTATTTGACAGTTAAGTTTATATACTAAAGTATTCAGAAATTTGCTTGGAATGTTTCTATTAGTTCATGCATGGATGAATTCTGGTTTTGGAACTGTCCATGTAATTTATTTCCTTGAACCTGTCAATTCTAAAGTATGTCTTACTGATCTTCAGATTTCGAAATACTGCATAGATTCTGTGTCAAAGTTTTCATAACTGCTGTATTTGACAGTTGAACTCATGTTCTGAATGTTCTGAAATGTTTTAGAATATTTTCTTGTTTTAAGATTTGCATGGATGGTCTCGAATTTTAGAGTTATCCATGTAGTCTGTTTTTCTTAAATCTGTCAGTTAAGATCTGTCATCTGCAAAGTGTGTTTCCAAAATCTTATTTTTGAATCGGGTTTCGAAGGTCTGAAACTCTTATGTCTTCTGATTGATGCTCCCTGCCCGTATGTCTCACTGTAAAAGCTGTAAATTTTGTCTTTAAAACTATGTCTTCCGACTGACGTCATCAAAGTCATCCGCCCAGTGTATTTACATCTTCCGGCTGATGTCAGCATAAGTCTTCCGCCCAGTTTAAAACTCTGTCTTCCGGCTGACGTCACCCAAGTCTTCCGCCAGTGTAATTATGTCTTCCGGCTGACGTCATCCCAATTTTTCCGCCAGTATAATGCTTATATCTTCCGCTTGACGTCATCCATCTTCCGGCTGACGTCATCTCCTCATCCGATTTCAGTTACTGTCTGTGTCTTCCGCCTGACGTCATCCTTACTTCTGTCTTTGCATTTACATCTTCCGGCTGACGTCATTCAAGTCTTCCGCCCAGTTTTAAACTAAGTCTTCCGCCAGTCTTTTACCTAAGTCTTCCGACTTCACATTCTGTTTTCTGCCCCGATCTTCTTCTAATATTTGTTCTTCCTTCCGATTGTAGATATGTTTACGGTGTTTTCCAGTTTTGCTTTCGGATACAGGGGGTGTTTTTCCCTTCCTCTGAAAAGTTTATGAGTTTACTTCTATAAGCTCATCCTGTTTATGTTCAACTAAAATATATATAAATTAGTCACCGTTTTCTGCAAATGACCCGGAGTGACGGCTCGGTTCTCGGGTTCCGATCGGGATCCGGTTTCGGGCTGTCACATTAATGCTATTGTAGAGGAGGTTGTTTCTTCTGTTAGTAATCAAACAATAACGAGAAAAAGAAAAATAGAATGCGTAACACCAGATTTATGTGAAAAATCTACTAGGAAGATTGTGACAGCCTCAAACCCCATCGGGGCCGAGGAGCCGTCACTCCAGACATTTAACAGGAAATGAGACATATTTTTTTTTTGAACTTTACATTTAAATCTTTACACAGAGGGATAATATGAAACTAGAAGACATACTGAGAAGAAGGGCTACAGTTAATGACAGGATCGGGTGATATAGGGCAAAAGAAGCAATTAAACTGGGCAGAGAAGCAAGGCTGAAGAATGTAAATAAACCGGGGAAGAAGATGAGGGCGGATGATGTAAATTACAAGCAGAAGTGAACTACAGGCAGAAGTTAACTGTTCACCAGTAGAAGTGAACTACAGGCAGAAGTGAAGTGTTCACCAGCAGAAGTGAACTACATTTAACAGGAAGACATATGAATAGGGAGCATAAAAATAGACGGCATACAACTTCAAAAACCGATTTCGAAACATGATTTTGGACAGGATGGAAAGCATGACAGAAGTTTAAGAAATCGAACTACATGGATAGCTCTAAAACAAGAGACAATCCATGCACAACCAAAAGGGAAAAATCCCAAGCAATTCCAGAATATTTTAAAACATACATTCAACTGTCAAATACAAAGGTTTTAAAAGAAAACTCAAACATCAGAACCTATACCTTATCCAAATCTCTAACAGAATCCCAACAGACTTTTAAAACAAAAACACCAGAAACTCAGTAGAGTTTACAGACATGAACTTCACTAAAAAAAAAAAACTTAAACCTCGGGATAGAAATATATCTGGCTGCAGCAACCAATACCCCCCAAGCTCGTGCCTCCGATTCCTCGGCCTGAGGCACAAAGTCATCATCCACTGGATCCGTACCTACAACGGGGAGTTCACCTATGAGTCTAAAACTCAGTAAGAACATGAATAAAAATGCAGTGACGCATATGCTATACATGAACTTTCAGAATACAGTGACAGTACATTATATTACGTTTCACTGGCAGAAGGGTATAAGTGAGGCTTATAGGCGAACTGGCAAGTGCACTATTAGGCACATAACAGATATACAGAACGGAACAGAACAGTAGGCCAGTCCCCGTCCCACACTTAACCGATACATTACATTCAGATTTTTATCTTTCTTAACTTCAAAACGTGTGCAGAAAATATTTTTTTGCATGAGCTTTCAGGAAAACGTGTATGCATGGACGTTTACAGTGCTTCAACTTAAAACAGCAAACAACAGGAATAAAATGGTAGAACATGAAGAGAAATGCAGAAAAACTCAGAACGTAACTCTAACTTATCTACCTGAAACAACCCGACAGAAGTACAACCTAATATCTCCATGTCGTAGGGCCTTAAGGGCCAATCTACACACATGAATTTACCTGTTGCTGTAGAGTTGCAAGTCTTGAACGTCTCGATTATGCACAGACCTAAAACATGCACGTAAAGAAAATAATTAGAGCTGCAAATGCTAACTAATAACTTGGTAGATCACGTTCCATACTCCATTCAAATCTTTAGAAAACAAACCAGCTTGTTTTCATACAAAAACAATGAGTTTTCCTCAAAATATCATAACCCTAAACTTCCACAAAACTCACATCTTAACTTGTCCAAACTCGTTAACTAGGTTAGATGATTACCTTTGCTGAAGGAAACAGAAGAAAACGGGATAAACAAGTTTTGGAAATTTGTCTCAATCGCCTGGAAGAGAGAACAGAGAGGAGGATGAAAATCAAGGTTTACGTAGAAGAGAAGAGAAGAGAAGTCAATAGGTAGGTTTCTCAGCAAGTTATGGACATTTGGCAACCATCCATTGGCTCCCTCCCACCTACCTTAATTCCTTCCCAATTTACCCTCCATGCAATTCTAACTATTGGTTTTTAACTAAATTACTATTTAGTTCACCGAATAAGTTTTACGAATCACTCATATTCAATTGAAAACATCAGCAAATTCGTAAAAACACGCATTGTATAAATATTCTCATTAATCCCGTTTAATAATTTAAAGAATATTTACATGGAAAAAATACCGGGTGTTACATCCCACCCACCTTAACAGAATTTTGTCCCCAAAATTTGCTTAAGCGAATAGCTCCGGATATTGGGCTCTAACATCTTGTTGTCTTTCCCATGTGGCTTCCTCCACATTATGATTGCGCCACAAAACTTTCACCAATGGGACTACCTTGTTGCGCAACACCTTGAGTGAAGTATCCAATATCTGTATGAGCCTTTCTTCATATGTCAGCGTTGGCATGATATCTTAGTCCATCTGTTTCACGATCTGAGTTGGATCTCGTACACACTTTCTCAGCATCAAAACATGAAAAACATCGTGAACCCCATCCATAGACGCTAGCAACTGCAGTCTGTAAGCCATGCTTCCTACTTTCTTCAAGATGGAAAATGGCCCCACAAACCTTGGACTGAGCTTTCCTTTCTTACCAAATCTCATCACCCCTTTGAAAGGCGACACCTTCAGGAATACTTCTTCGCCTTCAGCGAACTCCAAGTCTCTCCGTCTTCGGTCCGCGTAACTTTTCTGTCAACTCTGAGCAGTATTGATTCGTTGTCTGATAGTAGCAATCACCTCAGACATCTGTTGCAATAACTCGGGGCTGACAAGTCTGGATTCTCCAACTTCATCCCAATATAATGGAGACCTGCATTTCCTGCCATAAAGGGCTTCATATGGAGCCATGCCAATTGTAGCCTGGTAGCTATGGTTGTAAGCAAACTCCACGAGTGGCAAATATCTACTCCAAGGAGCATGAAATTCCAGTACACACGACCTTAACATATCCTCCAGTATCTGTATCGTTCTCTCGGATTGTCCGTCCGTCTGTGGATGAAATGCCGTGCTGAAATCTAACTTGGTGCCCAAGGAGTTTTGCAAGCTTTTTCAGAACCTCGACGTAAACCTAGGGTCCCGGTCAGACACAATTGATACTGGCACCCCATGCAGCTTGACAATCTCACTAATGTATAGCTCTGCATACTGGTCCATAGAGAATGTCGTCTTCACAGGTAGAAAATGGGCCGACTTCGTCAATCTGTCTACTATGACCCATATGCTATTATGGCCCTTAGCCGTCCTCGGAAGGCCGACGACAAAGTCCATAGTAATGTTCTCCCACTTCCATTCAGGGATCGGGAGAGGCTGAAGTGCTCCACCTGGTCGTTGATGCTCAGCCTTCACTTGTTGACATATCATGCAAGACTCCACATATTTGGCTACTTTGTTCTTCATATTTGGCCACCAGAAGTGAAGTTTCAAGTCCTGATACATCTTCGTGCTTCCAGGATGCACAGAGAAAGAAGACGAGTGGGCCTCCGATAAAATGTCCCTTTGCAGCTCTTCGTCTCTCAGAACATACCACCTATCTTTGAACTTCAGAATATCATTTCCTGAATAACTTAAATCGGAATAAGCCATAGGTAACTTGCTTACTATATTAGTCATTTCCTTTGAATTGGTCTTCTGGGCTTTTTTAATTCGGTCTAGGATGGTGGGCCGTAGTGTCAAGTCCGCTAGCATGGCCGATAGCCTAGAAACTATCTCCATATAAAACTTCTGGATCTCTGTTCTCAAAGGCATTGATACGGCCGACATAGCTTGTTGCATAGTAGCTGGCATCCTGCTCAATGCATCGGCTACCACGTTAGCTTTCTTCGGGTGATATTTAATCTCAACATCGCAATCTTTCACAAATTCTAACCACCGCCTTTGTCTCATGTTTAACTCTTTCTGGGTAAATATGTACTTCAAGCTTTTGCGGTCCGAAAACACCTCACATGATTGCCCATACAAGTGGTGTCTCCATACCTTCAGTGCATAAACAACTGCCGCTAACTCCAGATCGTGAGTAGGGTAGTTTTGCTCGTGATTCTTTAATTGTCTGGATGCGTACGCCACCACTTTCCCTTCTTGCATCAATACGCATCCCAGGCCAATCCTCGACGCGTCGCAATAAACACTGAATTTGCCATTTTCAACTGGCAATACTAACAAAGGAGCAGTGGTTACTTTCTGCTTAAGCGACTGAAAACTCACCTCACAAGCTTCAGACCACTTGAACTTGATGTCTTTCCTCGTTAAGCTAGTCATGGGCTTTGCTATCACAGAAAATCCCTTGATAAACTTTCTGTAATAACCGGCTAACCCGATAAAACTCCGTACCTCACTGGCATTCCTCAGTCTCAGCCAGTCTTTCACGGCCTGAATCTTGGCCGGATCCACTGAAACTCCTTCTGCAGACACTACGTGGCCTAGAAAATTAATTCTGCTCAACCAGAATTCACACTTCGACAACTTGGCGTACAATCGATGCTGTTTTAGAGTTGACAGCACAATAGCCAAGTGCTTTTCATGCTCCACCTCATTCCAAGAATAAACCAGGATGTCGTCGATGAAGACGATTACAAATTTATCTAAGAAGTCCTAGAATATTCTGTTCATCAGGTCCATAAATGGCGCCGGCACATTAGTTAACCCGAACGACATCACTAAGAACTCGTAGTGTCCGTACCGGGTCCTGAAGGCGGTCTTTGGCATATCATCAGCCCTGACCTTCAATTGATAATAACCGGAGCGCAAGTCAATCTTTGAAAATACCCGAGCCCCTTGCAGCTGGTCAAACAAATCGTCGATCCTCGGCAGCGGGTACTTATTCCTGATGGTTAACTTGTTCAACTCACGGTAGTCAATGCACATACGTAGGGACCCATCCTTCTTCTTGACGAACAAGACAGGAGCGCCCCACGGAGAGAAACTAGGGTGCACAAAGCCCTTGTCCACCAATTTCTATAGCTGAGTCTTCAACTCCTTTAGCTCTATTGGCGTCATACGGTACGGATTCTTCGATGCCGCTTCAGCACCTGGACATACATCAATCTCAAACTCGATTTCGAGATCTGGTAGCAATCCTGGTAAGTCATCTAAGAAAACCTCTGAGAAGTTTCGAACTACTGGAATATTGTGAAGTTCCACCTCGCCTTGCCTTCGAACATCTATCACGTGGGCAAGAAATCCAACGCATCCTGACCTCATCAGCTGTTGAGCTTTCAAGGAGGACATAACAGGTATACTGCGCTTCTCCGGTATAGCCTGACAGGAGAACTCGTTCTCATTTTGACGCTTAAACGATACCAGCTCGTTCCTGCAGTTGATGGTGGCGTGAAGTCTAAATAGCCAGTCCATCCCCAGAATCACATTGTATCCTCTCATACCGATGACGATAAGATTGACATACAACTTCTGGTCTCCTACTGACACTATATCACCCCGTACAACCTGCTCGGAGTGCATAAACTCTCCAGACGGTAGCATAATACTGTAGGGCTGATCTGACGGCATACAACAAAACTTCTCTCTAACCATGAAGTCCATTGCCACAAACGAATGTGTGACCCCCGTGTCCCACAAGGTATGAGTAGGTGCATCACATATTGAAATTGTACTTGTAATTACCGTGTGCTAGGCGGCATCATTACCATCCTCTATCATTGCAAAAACTCTTGGTACGACATGATTTGGTCTCGTGTTCAGCATTGGGCAATCCCGGACGTGATGGCCTTCTTTGCCACATCGGAAGCAATGGCCGGTAATGAGTCTGCATTCGCCCTTGTGAATTTTTTGGCATTGCGGGTAATGAGTCTGCATTCGCCCCTGTGAATTTTCTGGCATTGCGGGCATACGGAAGGCTGAGGAGCTCCCATTGGCCTCTTTCTCCTATCTTGATAAGTGATGGTCTCATTGGGCCTCTTAATGTCCCTGTTCTTTTGCTGTTGAGGTTGTAAATTTTGACCCCGTTGTTGTTGTTGTTGTTGAGGAACATTCCGAATAATCCCTCTTGATTGATCTCTCTATCTCTGGGACTTTGCTTCTAAGGCCTCCAACTGATAGGCCTTGGCCACCACTTTTGTGTACGGTGCCTCATCAAAACCCCTGGTTGTGATCCCGCGTAAAAGGTCCAGTTTTAGCCCTTGAATAAACTGGTGTACCTTATTCTCATCGGAGTCCACCAGATGTGGTGCATAGCGGGACAAGGATTCAAATTTCTGAACATATTAGGCCACTGATCCATACTGTCGTAGCCGAGAGAATTCTATCATCTTTTCCTTCTTCGCACTTTGGTCAAAATACTTCTCATAGAAAATTCGTTTAAATCCCTCCAAGTTTAATGCCACCGTTGATGCCTGGACAGTGTCCCACCAAAATCCCGCATTCCTGGTGAGATGAAACGTGGCACATAGAACCTTCTTATTTTCTTCCACCTCTGCGGATCTAAACATTCTCTCTATCTGACGGACCCATTCCTCAGCGTGAGTTGGGTCGGTAGATAGCCATCAAACGTAGGCAGTTGAAGTCGCCTGAATCTATCTTCACTGGTGTCACGTGGAGCATTTGCATGGTTGTTATTCTCGTAATCTTCTCTGGCCATCATGCGTTCCACCATACGGGACTGTACACCCACCAGCTCGGTTAAATGATCGATGGCCCTGGCACTATCGTTTGCTTCATCCTGATGTCCTCTCACCATTTCTAAGAAACCTTATAAACAAAATAACTAAATTTTATAAACAGAAACTTTTACATGAATTTAAACACTTACAGTCAGTGGAGCGATCTCACGTGGCAGGTTGCGCAACCAGACATTTCTCCAGAACCGCTTTTAAAACCTGGCGGGCTCTGATACCATAACTGTGGTAGCCCCAAACCCCATCGGGGCCGAGGAGCCGTCACTCCAGACATTTAACAGGAAACGAGACATATTTTTTTTTTGAACTTTACATTTAGATCTTTACACAGAGGGATAATATGAAACTGGAAGACATCCTGTGAAGAAGAGTTACAGTCAATGACAGGATCTGGTGATATAGGACGGAAGAAGCAATTAAACTGGGCAAAGAAGCAAGGCGGAAGAATGTAAATAAATAGGGGCGGAAGATGAGGGCGGATGACTTAGGCGGATGATGTAAATTACAAGCAGAAGTGAACTACATGCAGAAGTTTACTGTTCACCGGTAGAAGTGAACTACAGGCAGAATTATACTGTTCACCGGCAGAAGTGAACTACATGCAGAAGTTTACTGTTCACCGGTAGAAGTGAACTACAGGTAGAATTTTACTGTTTACCGGTATAAGTGAACTACAGGCAGAAGTGAAGTGTTCACCGGCAGAAGTGAACTACAGGCAGAAGTTTACTGTTCACCGGCAGAAGTGAAGTGTTTACCCGCAGAAGTGAACTACAGGCAGAAGTTTACTGTTCACCGGTAGAAGTGAACTACAGGCAGAATTTTACTGTTCACCGGTAAAAGTGAACTACAGGCAGAAGTGAAGTGTTCACCAGCAAAAGTGAACTACATTTAACAGAAAGACATATGAACAGGGAGCATAAAAACAGACGGCATATAACTTCAAAAACTGATTTCGAAACATGATTTTGGACAGGATGGAAAACATGACAGAAGTTTAAGAAATCGAACTACATGGATAGCTCTAAAACAAGAGACAATCCATGCACAACCAAAAGGGGAAAATCCCAAGCAATTCCAGAATATTTTAAAACATACATTCAACTGTCAAATACAGAGATTTTAAAAGAAAACTCAAACATCAGAACCTATACCTTATCCAAATTTCTAACAGAATCCCAAAAGAGTTTTAAATCAAAAACACCAGAAACTCAGTAGAGTTTACAGACATGAACTTCACTAAAAAAAAACTTAAACCTCGGGACAGAAATATATTTCGCTGCAGCAACCAATCCCTCGCAAGCTCGTGCCACCAATTCCTCGGCCTGAGGCACAAAGTCCTCATCCACGGGATCCATACCTACAACAGGGAGTTCACCTATAAGTCTAAAACTCAGTAAGAACATGAATAAAAATGCAGTGATGTATATGCTATGCATGAACTTTCAGAATACAGTGACAGTACATTACATTACGTTTCACTGACAAAGAGGTATAAGTGGGGCTTATAGGGGAACTAACAAGTGCACTATCAGGCACATAACAGATATACAGAACGGAACAGAACAGTAGGCCAGTCCCCATCCCACACTTAACCGATACATTACATTCAGATTTTTATCTTTCTTAACTTCAAAACGTGTGTAGAAAATATTTTTTTGCATGAGCTTTCAGGAAAACGTGTATGCATGGACGTTTACAGTACTTCAACTTAAAACAGTGGACAACAGGAATAAAACGGCAAAACATGAAGAGAAATGCAGAAAAACTCAGAACGTAACTCTAACTTATCTACCCGAAACAACTCGACAGAAGGATAACCTAGTATCTCCATGTCGTAGGGCCTTAAGGGCCAATCTACACACATGAACTTACTTGTTGCTGTAGAGTTGCAAGTCTTGAACGTCTCGGTTATGCGTGGACCTAAAACATGCACGTAAAGAAAATAAACAGAGCTGCAAATGCTAACTAATAACTTGGTAGATCATGTTCCAAACTCCATTCAAATCTTTAGAAAACAAACCAGCTTGTTTTCATACAAAAATATTGAGTTTTCCTCAAAATATCATAACCCTAAACTTCCACAAAACTCACATCTTAACTTGTCCAAACTCGTTAACTAGGTTAGATGATTACCTTTGCTGAAGGAAACAGAAGAAAATACGAGAAACAAGTTTTGGAAATTTGTCTCCATCGCCTACAAGAGAGAACAGAGAGGAGGATGAAAATCAAGGTTTACGTAGAAGAGAAGAGAAGAGAAGACAATAGGTAGGTTTCTCAGCAAGTTATGGACATTTGGCAACCATCCATTGGCTCCCCCTCCCACCTACCTTAATTCCTTCCTAATTTACCCCTCCATGCAATTCTAACTATTAGTTTTTAACTAAATTACTATTTAGTTCGCCGAATCGGTTTTACGAATCACTCATATTCAATTGAAAATATCGACAAATTTGTAAAAACACGCATTGTATAAATATTCTCATTAATCCCGTTTAATAATTTAAGGAATATTTACAAGGCAAAAATGCCGGGTGTTACAAAGATCGAAGATACAACTACAGGTTTTGCTGCTATAGCTTACAAGTATTTATAGAGAAACAAAACTTAATAAAATTATGGGCCCAACCCGGCCCAACTAGAATTCGGGTCACCCAAATTCTAACAATCTCCACCTTGACCTGAATTCCACGTGAGAGATCCAATGGGCTACTTGACCCAACTCAAAGCAAATCCAGAACACTGAACTTTGACAATCTCCACCTTCAAAGAAATTCTGGTGCAAGGTAACAAATCTTCCAAAAAACTTCCTCTCTTCACTGTTC
Source organism: Begonia masoniana (assembly GCA_022432975.1). Taxonomy (NCBI): domain Eukaryota; kingdom Viridiplantae; phylum Streptophyta; class Magnoliopsida; order Cucurbitales; family Begoniaceae; genus Begonia; species Begonia masoniana. The sequence goes on along the minus strand of CM039508.1, from coordinate 7,060,315 downwards.
GACAACGGCGACAGTGGGTAACCCTTTCACCTTAGCGTCTTCTCATCTCTTCACTGTTCGGCAATACGACAGTGGCTAACCCTTCCACTTGAGGGTTTTCTCTTTTTCATCACTGCTCGATAACGACATAGCGGCTAACCCTTTTCACCTGACGGTTTTCTCATTTTCATCACTGCTCGATAACGACAACAGTGATTAACCCTTTCACCTTAGGATTTTCTTTTTTTTTTTTCGTAGCAGTTAAGAACAAAGGCCTTGTAGAAAAACTTAGGGCAACGTGCAGCGTGTTGTGGAGTGAAAAAACCAGAGGAATTTGTAGAAAACTGGGACTTCGTTTTCACACAATCACCCAACAACCTCCTTAATTTGACTGACAAGCTGTCAACTCCAAATCGGATTTTCATCACTCTCCTTCCTCTTTCTTGTTTTGTCTTCACTGCATCCAACCACCTTGATTAAGGTTCAACCCCCGCCAAGCGCCATTTTCTCCCTTGGAGAAAAAACTCACCTCACCAATTCTATTAATGATCAACCCCCCATTAATGGCTGCTTTTCTTCTCGCAGAAAACCATCTTCTTTTACCAAGTCAGGACTCGCAGGCCTTCATTAATGATCCAACTTCAATTATCCAGATTTAATGCTCCAACACCTTAGATCCAACACCATATTAATCGTCCAACACCCTAACTATTGTCCAAAAATCCAACTCCTCTCATTAATGATCAAACACTCATTAATGGTCTTGCCACCCAACAAAAATTGCCTCTCGCAACTTCTTTGCTTGGCGACTTCCTTCACAGGAGAACAGCAAACTCTGGGTTCGAAATGGTAGCTGGAAGGTACTTCTCAATGATGGGCAGACGACGGACGACTACGAGAGAGGGTTGATCTACTTCTTCAAATGACAGCGGCTGTGCTTCACCTCTTTGCAGCAATGAGGAAGGTTTCGTCTTCCTCGGACGGCGGCAGAGAGGATTTCTTCTCTTCAATTAGCGACGACAAGCGACTGAGGCTCGGAGAGGCGGCCGAAAAATCCTCTTGATGGGTGATAGCAGCATGGAGCTTCCTCTCCTTCAGATCGCAGATGCTCGACGGAGAAACAGTGAGCGCGACGTTCTCCTTCCTCGGTGGCAGATGGTTTCTCCTCTCCTGTTCTTCTTCGCTTCTGTTAGAAGAATAGAACAAGATTTTTTTTTGTTTTATCTGCGCCAACAACTCTCTTAGTGCTCTCAAGGTAGTCCTCAGAGTTCGTAATTCTCCTCTTTCAGGTGGACTGAGTCGATGGCAGTGGCGAGGAACGTATTCTTCCTCAGCGCTTTCTTTTTCGTGCACGGCGGCGAAGGCATCGGATACTTCCTTTCTCACTGTCGAGGGCTTTCTCTTCGCTCGTTTCTCTTCTTTTAGACGACGGGCAGCGGCTCCTATTCTTCTTCCCTGGTGGCGAACGGAGGCCGCGGGAGCTATGGAGGAACGCTCTTTTTTCTCTATGTACTTCATGGATGGCGGCGTCTGGCTCTCCTTGGCGCACGGCGATGGCAGATAGGTGGCTCTTGTTCTGATCAGTGCTCTCTGTTCTGATCGATCGGAGACGAGATGTTGAAAGACGGCTCGCTTTTCTCCTCTCCCTTGGCAATGGACTACTGTGACTATCTTTTTGTTCCTCTCACTCAGCAGCCCTTCTTGGAGTTCTCTTCTTCGCTGAGAAGAAGACCAGAACTATTTTTTTTTTCTCCAGAATGTTTGATAACATCGACAAATTCGAAACATGATTTTCAACCTTGCTCTGATACCAGTTGTTAGTAATCAAACAATAACGAGAAAAAGAAAAATAGAATGCGTAACACCAGATTTACGTGGAAAACCCTTTTGGGAAAAAACCACGGGTAGAGAAACGAATCTACTAGGAAGATCGAAGATACAACTGCAGGTTTGGCCACTCTAGCTTACAAGTATTTATAGAGAAACAAAACCTAATAAGATTTTGGGCCCAACCTGGCCCAAGTAGAATTCGGGTCACCCAAATTTTAACATCTTTGGCATCTTGTAATGCCAAGTCTATCAAAGAAGTAAGCCGTCTATTTTGAACAAAATATTTATTTAGCACTTGTTTTTCCTCGTCCTTTAATATTTTAATGTAATATATTGATTTTATTGCAAAATAGTTTCTCCTAGAGGGGCGAAAAACAAAGCATTATTTCAATTCAACAGGGAGAAATGACGATTGCATCCTTATTTTTAAGAATTTTAAATATTTGATTTTTTTACCAAAGTGACAACAATTTTATTCCTTAGCATTGTAAACGATGAATATACATTTTACCTAATGTTATAGAATGTCTATTTGCAAACTAATTTTTTTATCATAATGAATTTCTCATGCAACGACTCTTGGCCAATATCGAGCCAACAAAGGAAATTGCAGAGTAGACTGAATAATTTCTTTTTGAGCTCTTGAAAGAAGTTAAAACAGTTGAATATCATGCATCACAAGGTGAGGATGTGCAATCGAAGAATAGACAACTATGAGAAAAAATGTAATGCAAGACAGATACTTGAATGAATGAAGGATATTGTGGACGTCCTAGAATAATTATATTGTGGTGGTAATTTTTACATTCGATAGATCGTCGTTATCAACTGTCGATAAGAAGCCTAGAGAATCTATTCGACAATTGGAATTTATTAATGCTATTGATTTCACTAAGTAAAGATTGTTTAGATATTAGATTCATTCACCAAGACAGAGAGATACTATTCTTTCCCGGATATTCAATTTAGTGGTTTCAATGTTTTAGTTATTATAAACTAAATTATTAAAAAATGAAGTTCTTTAAGTGAACTTCTTCACTTGAATACTTCACTTGGTCACTTATTTTCTAATTTGGCATCCTCATATACAAATATAACTTAATATCTTCACATAATTCTGGTAAACATAGTATTTTTACATATTAAATTTGCTGCCTAATGTTTGAGTGTAGTTGTTGGTCTTAAGCTATTGTAGTTTTTATTTTGTTTGTGGGTCATTAATGGTCATACAAATGTGCACTTTTGGCATCACTATATAATAAATACATGAATCAATGATATGTATGTTAAATCAATTACAATTTGGTATATGATGGGTCTAGAAGAATTGTACACCCACAAAATTTTTTAATCTCTCTTTCATATATAATCATCCAATCACTTAACTACTTATATACAATTGTCAATTTATAAAAATATTTTGTTTTGTCTTGTCAAGCAACATTCAAAATATGTTTATTATGGCGCGTACGACATTGGCACATACCAACCACTAGTATTATATAAAATGTAAAATAATAATAATAAGTTTTAAATTGTTGTATAAAAGAACTAGACCAGCAGTTCAGAACCAGACGGAACCGGCCCTGTTGACCCAATTGACCCGAACTGACGAAAACCCAAAATTTTTCCTATCAACCGAATATTTTAGATCGTTAAAGACACTCAAATAGATCAAAAAATCCAACACTGAGATTTTATTGGTAAGGAATTTCCTACCCTTATTACTTTCAAAAGAATTATTTTAGGATTAACGAAGAAGTTTAAATCTCCTTAATTTCTAGGTAAAGAAGATCAATCCAACGTTCGGGAAAATACCTAAAACTCAATTCCCTCTCTCTCTCGGAATCCAGGTAAGTAAAACACTAGATTTTTCAATGTTTTGGCTGTAGGTCCTACATCACGAAACATTTACTAAATTATTTTCTTTAAAATATTTTTATTCAATTATGCTATTACTTAGTCATGCATGTATAGACATTGACTTAGAAATGTAGAAAGATAAAAGTAATAGGACATAATATATGCGAATATGAAATGCATGAAAACGAATGGAATTGACGGAAAATATGAGAAGGCTAATGAGAGTCTGAACGCATGAGATGACTAATGAGAGCCTGAACGCATGGTTATAAATTAAGATGACTAATGAAACTTTTTGAGAGTAAGAAACCATTAGTTTTCTGAAAGCCTGAATGCGTGGTAAGGATCAGAAAATGAGTTTCATCTAGTATGTAACTTCTAAAGCATGAAATTTGGTAATGTATGCAATTAAAATCATTTGTACGTGTTTTCACTTACTGAGTTTATCTCACACATTAGTTTTGTGATGTAGGTGAGTTTTTATCTGAGGATAAACTTGCACTGATCAAGAATTTTCCAGAGGCGGACGAGCATACAGAGGAAGACATCGCCGTTGGTTCCGAATAATAAATTGAAGTTATGATTTTTGTTGTTTAAAATGATATTTCATATTTAGTTACATTTAATTTCAGTTTGAATAATTTTTTTTATCAGTTGTTGGATTTTTACACTAACTACGTTATTGTTTTAAAATTAATAAATGAGGTTTTATTTAATGTTTGTTTAATATTTAATTTTCTAAATATTTATTGATAGTAATTTCAAAACTTCCGCTTAATAAATAATTTATACTATTTTCAAGGATTTCGTATTAAGAAAATAAATAACGATCCAATTTAACCTAATTTTCAAATTGATTTGAGAAAAATTTTACGGTTTCAAATTAGGGAAAAACGAAAATAAAATTTTGGGGTTGTTACAGTTGGTATCAGAGCACTAGGTTTTTAAACGGTTCTGTAGACTACTTTGTATGTTCACCATGCATCTGGAAGATTGTCTATCAACAAGTAAGTACTTCTTTAATCATTTACTTTATTCTTATGGAAATTTATTTTAAGAATTTTATGATATAATTTTTAGTACATTTATATTTAATTATTTTCCAAAATTAGAATAAAAATAAATTTTTGGGGTTGTTATTATTATTATTTAATAATAATAAATCCTCATGATGTAAACCTATGGCCAACTGTAGAGGAAATTGTATCGAGCGCGATGCTATTCTCAATTGAATAATGGATATAATTGAGAGGCAAGCTAGACAAATTGAACAACTAATACAAACAGCAACTGTCATAACCAAAGCGGCTGTTGCTATAGCCTAGGCGGCTAATGCACAAGTGGCTAACGCACAGGCCCATAATCTGAATAGACCTCGACTCATGGACATTGATCTCGAGAGATTTCGAAGATTAGATCTTCTAACCTTTGATGGTAATTTGACTGATATGACAGCTGTTGAGGATTTGATCAAAACAATTGAGTAAATATTCGAGCATACCAAGATTGTGGAGACAAAGAAGTTGCCATGTGGGTCCACAATGTTCACGAAGGATGCACGATATTGGTGGGATTCAGTGAAGGTAATGCATCCAGATACCACTATTATGTGACAGCGATTTAAGGAACTCTTCTACAAGAAATATTTTGCTGATTCTATGAAGGATGCAAAGATGGAAAAATTCATGGCCCTGAAGTAGATTGGAAGTGTAATTGAATATGTACACAAGTTTGATCAACTCTCTCGCTTTGTTTCGCACATGGTCAGCAATGAGGCTTTGAAAGTAAAACATTTTGTTCAATGATTAAGGACAAAGATATTTAAGGATGTTAACCTCCACACTTCACGGAACACCCCGTTTGCTGTAGTAGTTGAAAAAGCTCTCAAAACAGAGATTGGAGAACAAAAGATCTCCAAAGCTCAAGAATATCAGAGAAGGTTCAACCATGCAACACAGTCGATAAGGAATAAACTTCTACCACCGCAATGGACTAGATCTAAGCGATCAATGACACTGCCAGTGGAGCCTCCAAGTTCATTAAAAAAGAGTTAGTGAATTAGACAACTATGCCTACCATACCAACGTGTCCCACTTGCAAGAAGAGACATACTAGAGAATGCCGAGCTAGAGTAATGACTTGTTTTAAATGCGGTCAAGCTGGACACTTTATCAAGGATTGTCCTAAAAATGGCCAGGATCAGCCAGCAGCAGTTGCTCGAGTCTACACCATGACAAAGGAGGAAGCTGAAGGAAATGCAACTGTAGTAACATGTGTGCTTCTAATTTCTGGAGTATCTTCTTTTATATTAATTGATTCTGGGATAACTCATTCTTTTATATCCTTTATGCATTCAAAGAAATTAAATAAGGTAATAGAACCTTTAGAGCGTAAGTTAGGAGTAGTTACATCGTCAATTACAATAATGCTAGTAAACTCTATTATTCGGGGGTGCAAAGTTCATATTGGAGATAAAGAATTGAAAGCAGACCTAACCATTTTGACAATACAAGATTATGACGTAATCCTCGGGATGGATTGACTAGCCAGATACTATGCAACTATTGGTTGTCACAAGAAGGTCGTAAGATTTTAATTGCCTGAAGAGGAACCGTTCTTATTTCATAGCGATAAGAAGGGTTCGAGAATTCCAGTTGTATCATCATTATGAGCACAACTATTATTGAACTCTAGATGTTTTGGGTTCTTGGCAAGCGTTGTGTGCACTCAAACAGAGGAAGCAACGACCTTAGATAAGATGCTGATAGTTCGTGAATATCTAGATGTCTTCTCAGATGATTTAACGAGTTTGCCACCAGCTAGAGATGTATAATTCGGCATTGATATTCTACCTGGAACGAAACAAATCTCTAAAACCTCATACAGAATGATGCCAACTGAATTAAAAGAATTGAAGGTTCAACTCGATGAGTTACTAGAAAAAGGATTCATTTGACCAAGCTTTCCTTATGGGGAGCACTAATATTATTTGTGAAGAAGAAAGATAAATCTATGAGGATGTGCATCAATTATCAGGAAGTGAATAAAGTCACCATAAAGAACAAGTACCCACTTCCAAGAATCGATGACTTGTTTGATCAATTAAAGGGTGCTGAAGTTTTATCAAAAATAGATCTTATATCTAGCTACCATCAGCTAAGAATCAAAGATGATGATATACCCAAGACGACATTTCGGACGAGATATGACCACTATGAGTTTCAAGTTATGCCATTTAAATTGAGTAATGCCTTGGTCGCTTTTATGGATCTAATGAATTGAATATTCAAGAAATTCTCAGATGAATTCGTAATTGTTCTTATCGACGATATTCTCATCTATTCAAAGAGTAAGGAAGAGCATGAAAGACACTTACAAATTATTTTATCGACTCTGAGTCGCGAAAAGTTGTATGCAAAGTTTTTTAGATGCGAATTCTGGATGAAAGAAGTAGCTTTTCTCGGTCATCTGATTTCAAAGGAGGGTGTATTGGTAGACCTAGAAAAGATCGAAACAGTTAGTAAGTGGCTGCAACCCAAAAATGTAGCAGAAGTACGAAGCTTCCTTGTTCTTGCAGGCTATTACAGAAGATTTGCAAAAGGATTCTCGAAACTAGCGACACCACTCACCAAACTCACAGGAATGGTGCTAAGTATTTATGGACTGAAGAATGCGAACAAAGCTTTCAAAAACTAAAGGAAAGATTGATTTCAGCCCCAATACTCACTATACAATCTGAAACAGGGAAATTTGTGGTCTATAGTGATACCTCAAAATATGGACTTGAATGTGTACTTATGCAAGAAGGAAAAGTTGTAGCCTATGCCTCAAGACAGTTAAAAGATCACGAGAATAATTACCCGAATCATGATTTGGAACTTGCAGTAGTTATATATGCGCTTAAAATTTGGAGACACTATCTATATGGAGAAAGATGTGAGATTTACACCGATCATAAGAGCTTAAAATATTTTCTAACGCAAAAGGAGTTGAATATGAGGCAACATATATGGTTGGAATTAGTAAAGGATTATGATTGCGAAATTATATATCACCTTGGAAAGGCAAACACGGTGGCCGACGCACTAAGTAGAAAAGTCTCTTCAAGTGTTTCAACACTTAGTCCAATTCCGGAAAAGTTAGTTGAAGAGATTGAGAAATTTGACATTTGAGATAGTACCTTCCGGATTGATTGAGAGATTATTTGCAATGAAACTACAGCCAAGGTTGTTCGAGCAAATTAAGAACAAACAACATGACGATATTTTCTTAAGTAAGATAAGAGATCAATTGATAAGTGAAAAGATATCATAATTTTCTATGTCAAAAGATGAAGTTATTAAATTTAAGAAAAGATGGTGTATACTTGACGATACCGAATTGAAAAGAGTTATATTAAAAGAAGCACACTCAACTCCATACTCGGTACATCCTGGTGCAACTAAAATGTATCAGGATTTGAAGCTACATTGTTGGTTGCGAGGATTAAAATTGGACGTGGCCAAAATTGTTGAAAGATGTCTTACATGTCAACAAGTCAAAGCAGAACATAAAAAACCTACTGGCATTTTACAACCGTTATTTGTACCTCAGTGGAAATAAGAACATATCACAATTGATTTCTTTGTTGGACTCCCAAGGTCAATTAAAATTTTTGACTCTATTTGGGTGATAGTAGATAGACTAACAAATTGGCGTATTTTCTTCCCGTACGAACTACCTTCAATATGGATCAATATGCTCAAATATATATTATAAATATTATTAGCCTTCACGGTATACATATCTCTATAATTTCAGATCGAGATACTCGTTTCACGTCAAAGATCTGGAAAAGTTTACAGAAAGCAATGGACACTCAGTTAAATTTTAGTACAATTTTTCACCAAAGAACGATTCAAACCTTGGAGGACATATTGAGAGTTTGTGCTATCAATTTTCAAGAGAATTGGTGTAAGAATTTGCCTCTGGTAGAGTTTTCCTATAACAATAGCTATTAGGCTTCAATTGGAATGATACCTTATGAAGCACTTTATGGTAGAAAGTATAGATCACCAGTACACTAGGATGAGGTTGGTGAAGGTATCCTTGTTAGGCCTGATATTTTAAGACAAACTGCTGAAATTGTTACTCTAATTCGAAAAAGAATTCTTGCGGCCTAAAGTAGACAAAAAAAACTATGCAGATCAAAGAATGAGAAAATTAGAATTTGTCGAAGGTGATTAAGTATTTTTAAAAGTTTCTCCAATGAGAGGTGTGATGCAGTTTCGAAAGAAAAAAAAATTAAGCACAAGATACATAGGCTCATTTACAATTTCAACGAGAATAGGAGAAGTTGTTTATGAGCTGAATTTGTTGATAAGGGTCTATCCAAAACTTTTTAGGTAATTGTTTAAATTTCGAGGACGAAATTTCTTTTAAGTAACATACCAAAATTTATTCCTAAATTAGTATAAATTAGGTATTCAATTTTCTACAAATTAACAAACATATAGATGGATTTAACCCTAAAATTCAATTCAATTTTAGGAAATGATTAACCTTAATTGCAATTGATTTTCCAATCCGTAACAAAAAGGAAAGAATTTCATTTTTTTTAGATGCTGAATCTGCCCATTTGGAGGGTCAAATTTGCGTTCCTCTCTTATGGAAAGAATCGAGCTCCTCCCTCTATAAATATAGGAGCTCTCTGTAAGAGGGAATCACCAAGCAGACAAATCTTCTCAAATTTCTGAAAAGACAGTGAGGTTATCAGAGAGCTTACCTCGCCAAGACCACCACCATTCAACCACTCTGACCACCACGAGCAGCACTGTGGAATTCAGAATTCGCTAGGGCTGCACCGACTCTGCCTTCTTTCGAATGACTCCCTCTGGCGAAAAATCCTTCTTCGCAGACTGAGACCTTCGCGTTGTAAATCACTCTCGCTTTGTCTTCTTCCCCCTGCTCTCTCTCTTTCTCTCACCTGCTCTCTCTCTATTTTTTTTTTCTGCTTGCAAGGGTGATGAACAAAAGAATGACGAGTTTCTTTTAAAAATCCAGACCGAACCAGACATCTAGCAAACCAACCAGGTTAGTGTGTTAACTGAACCAGACCAACAATTTAGAACCGGACGGAACCGGCCATGTTGACCCAATTGACTCGAACCGACCAAATTGTTCCTATCAACTAAATATTTTGGATCGTTAAGGACACCCAAATAGATCCAAAAATCCAACACTGGAATTTTATTGGTAAGGAATTTCCTATCCTTATTACTTTCAAAAAAATTATTTTAGGATTAACGAAGAAGTTTAAATCTCCTTAATTTCTAGGTAAAGAATATCAATCAAACGTTCGGGAAAATACCTAAAACCCTATTCCCTCTTTCTCTCTGAATCCAAGTAAGTAAAACACTAGATTTTTCAATGTTTTGGTTGTAGGCCCTATATCACGAAATATTTATTAAATTATTTTCTTTAAAATATTTTTATTCAATTATGTTATTACTTAGACACGCATGTATAGATATTGACTTAGGAATGTAGAAAGATAAAAATAATAGGACATAATGTATGTGAGTATGAAATGCATGAAAACGAATGGAATTGACGGAAAGTATGAGAAGACTAATGAGAGCCTAAACGCATGAGATAACTAATGAGAGTCTAAACGCATAGTTATAAATTGAGATGACTGATTAAACTTTATGAAAGTAAGAAACCACTAATTTTCTCGAAGTCTGAATGCATGGTAAGGATAGGAAAATAAGTTTCATCCAGTATGTAACTTCTAAAGCATGAAATTTGGTAATGTATGCAATTAAAATCACATGCACGTGTTTTCACTTACTGAATTTATTTCACGCATTAGTTTTGTGATGTAGATGAGTTTTTATCTGAGGATGAACTTGCACTAATCGAGAATTTTCTAGAGGTGGGTGAGCATACAGAAGGAGACATCGTCGTTGGTTCCAAATAATAAATTAAAGTTATAATTTTTGTTGTTTAAAATGATATTTCATATTTAGTTGCATTTAATTTCAGTTTGAATAATTTATTTCATCCGCTGTTGGATTTTTAGACTAACTACATAATTGTTTTAAAATTAATAAATGAAGTTTTATTTAATGTTTGTTTAGTATTTAATTTTTTAAATATTTATTGATAGTAATTTTAAATCTTCTGACTAATAAATAATTTATACTATTTTTAAAAATTTTAAATTAAGAAAATAAAGATTTTATGACGATATAATTTAACTTAATTTTCAAATCAATTTGAGAAAAATTTTAAGTTTTCAAATTAAGGAAAAACGAAAATAAAATTTTGGTGTCGATACAAATGTACAATGTATCTCATACATGTAGTGTTAGAAATGACTAATACCTTAAGTAATGGTTTTGAACAAACCGATCATTTGCGATTTTGATCAATAGCCAATAAAAATAAAAGAAATGACAAATAAATTAAATATAATTTTACCCTTAAATAATATAGTAAAATAATATAATTTTACTTAGTGTAATCGATTAGTTTGATCTTTATAAAATATGAGGAGACACGAGAAATTAAACAATCTCCAACTTGAGAAAGGCTACCTTTTTAGCAATAATTATTTTTCTTTTTCTTTGTTTTTCGACTCTGTCTCTCGCTCATGGCAGACGTTTTTCGATTCTCATTTCATTCATTTCCGTTTACTTCTGCCCCATCCTCGAATAATCTCCAGCCGGGTCTTCCACTAATTAGGAATTCGGATAAGAGACTTTATCCTCTTCTAGATTCTCTTGCTCTAAACCTTCAGCAATTACGATTCAGACCCAGAAAGCAGTTGCTATCCTTCGAGGTAGATACGTTGTTTTCTTTTAAATTTCTCTTCTCACGGTAGAAAATTTTCTGTTTATGTCGATTTCTGGTGAATTAGCATATACCCAGTCGATAAATCTCCGATTATCATAAGAAGGAAGGATTTCAATGTACTTTTTGTTTTTCTTTTTCGTGGTAAGTCACATTATGGCGACAAGGATTTCCTTTTTTGTTTTTTTTTTCGTCTTACTGTAGATGATGTAAGTTTATATTTACTTTGAGGCTTTTTTCTCGTGATAATCTCAATTATTGTAGCTTTCCTGTGATAATAGTTTAACTCTAAGGAACTTTTCAATGCGATCTCAGTCTGCCGAATTACTATGTTATACTGCAGGTTAGAGCTGCGATAGCTTCGGATCAGCCAAAATGGTGGGAAAAAAACACGCCCAATATGATTGATATCCATTCAACTCAAGAATTTTTGTCTGCGTTGGCTGAAGCTGGAGAGAGATTAGTAATTGTAGAATTTTATGGAACCTGGTGCGCTTCGTGCCGGGCATTATTTCCTAAGGTAATGGCTCTGTTCCATATTGTTAAAAAGTTATCTGTTTGTAGGTCTTTGCATGTCTTCAGTTTCTCTTTTGGACTAATTCTCAGCTTTTTCACTGCAAAACTCTTGATTTTGTACACTTACCTTGTTCAAATAATCTTCAGTTTCCACCATCTTTGAATGTAGAGTGAGGGAGTAAAGACTAAATAGAGGCCTGCTTGCTTTCTTAGATAATAAGCCAATGGACTAAGATTAATCAGGTGCTCAACTTGTCATGATTCCCATTGTTAGGTGCTAATTGTAATTAAAAATAATAATAATAAACGAAGGATTTGAGTGTGAGTTTCTGTCGAATTGGATTTGGTCTAGCGCTGGGATATCACAGTTTGAGATGAAACTCACTTTATAAGACCAGAACATGTGGGGTAGGACAGAACAATGACAATGTAACGGACATTATCGATATTTAAGAATTTCTTCGTTCGTTGTTAGCGTTGAATGCTCAGTTGAACTGTACTATTTAGATATACTTATTTGCATCATCAACTCATCAAATGATTTTCTTTGTGTATGAAAGAAGCATTTAGTTACTGATGATATGAAACATGGATTGGATAGTCTTGTTATTGCTTGAAAGAATAAATGAGTGAAATTAGTTCTGCCTTTTTCTAATCTAAACTCTATTATTGTTGAATGGGATGATCAGCTTTGCAGAACAGCTGAAGAACACCCCGAGATTACATTCCTTAAAGTTAATTTTGATGAGAATAAGCAAATGTGCAAAGGTTTGAACGTCAAAGTCCTTCCTTGCTTCCACTTCTACCGTGGAGCCGATGGACAACTCGAGTCTTTTTCTTGTTCACTTGCAAAGGTAGGTAAATTTTATGAAGCTACAACCGCACAGTTTAAAATTGGATGTTGCATAATTTTTTTGCCAGAACGAATCTGATCTCCGAAAAATGGCACAATGATAATTGTTTGAATATTGATCGTGACAAATTGCCGGATTTGTTCTTCAGAATAATGGCTGTTTGAGTAGCTTCATCTTTCTACTCATTATTTAAATTTTTCACAGTTTCAGAGAATTAAGGATGCCATCCGAACCCATAATACAGATCGATGCAGCATTGGCCCGCCAAAGGGCGTCGGAGATGTCAAACTAGAGCCATCAACCTAAATCATATCCAGACACTATCTATATACCTCTATTCTTTAGTGTCCTTCTCACAGAATAAACTTCTGATCGGGGCCACTCGTCCCTTGCTTGTATATTTCTCATGTCTTATTGAAGAACAAGAAGCATAGCTTGTTATCCTGCCCCAGTCTCTGTTCTTCTTGTTCTGGCTGTAATATATTTTCAACAACACTGATTGTAAATGTAATTCATTTTGTTTCATGATTCTCCTTTCTCAAACGTTGTCAAATATGAATAAGAACTACGTGCAAATGAGAACCCTAATTTGTTCACTTGGGCCTAGCTATTGAAAATGCCAGGCTATCTATGGAGGAAAGATGCATACTACCCACAGGCGGCAAAGTGTACAGAAAAGGTAGTCACTACTTACATTGCAGCTTTCTAAATTGTAGTCACGACGCAGCCATTCGACGAGCAGCTTTACAAGGTATTCTAATTTCCGTTTTTATGTTTATGATGACGATGGTTATTGAGCATGTTTATAAGATTATGTCAATTTGGATGAGTTGCCGATCGGCCTCTAAATTTAGTGCTCTGCTTGTGTGTTGTATGTGAGGGTAAAAGGTAACTACTTTTGCTCCTTCATCTTGGCATGTTTATACAATTCCATCATTTGTGATTCAAGGAAAAGAATTTTTACAAGATTTGAGCTTTGGCTTGTCATCCAACTACTGTAGCATTTTCAGCGCGGACTCAAAATCCCACGTTACTTGGGTGCGATTGGTGAACGGGGGTGATAATTTCTTGAGCACCCTCCTCTCTCGTGCTAACTTTTGGGAGTTGAATCTACCTACCTGGTTCTCACTGTAGTATCGGGGCGATTCGTAACCCAACAATGATCCTCGTCCATGCTACATGGGAGGGCTGCTGCTGCTTGTTGTGTGCCCGTCGGTTTTGAAAGGGACATGGATCGTAATGACGCAAAATCCCACATTTCTAAGGTGAGACTTCTTACGTGAGTTAATAACTTCTTGGACACTATATCCTCTTAATCTAGTTTTTGGGATGAGTTCTACTTATCTGCTTGTTACATTTGGTTTTTGGGTTCCCTTGCACAACGAAAATTATCGGTATTTATAAGATCGGCAACGTGGGTCGCCTCTATGTTAAGAAAAAACTGTTTTTTTTTTCTTCAAAAAATAAAGTAAAAAAAATCGTTAGTTATATACATTAATAATAATACGTGATTGACGAAAAGAATTTCTATCATGTTTATTTAGATCGAATCTAAAAGATTAAGAACTTGTACCTTTCAGGTAGTTTGTATTTGACTTACGACTTACTCCGATGTCATCAGTTTTCTCTCTCAAGCCACCACCTTGAATAATCACGCGAGGACGTGATGAACGCAACAAGAATATACTCAATTTGTGATAGATTGTCTTCTCAACGTATGAAAAGATCTATTTGAGCATAAAGAAGAATTCTCTAAACATATTATGGAAAATACAACAATTTCTCTCCTAAATTTATTTTTCAATATGAAAGTTTCAACCTTATTTATATTAATGAGATGGTAACTTTTCATGTAAGGTATTTTCAACTTCAACTAGTGAGGTTGTAACTTTTCATTTTAAGTTTATCAACTTCATCTAACGACGTTGTAACTAATAAAAAATAACAAATTTACTAAAATTAATTATGACAGTCATTATTCATGTCTTATTATATGAGTGTATTAAATTATTAATTATTTAAATTTTTATTACATTTTTTTATTATTCAAAGAATGATGAAATATTGTGAAGGTATCGATGCGCTTATAATTTAAGCTCTAACAACTTTTTTGTTAATTAATATAAATTTTTATATTAACATACTAATTATTAACTATTAAGTAATTTCACTAATCGGTAATAGTTGTACTCTTAGAACTGTAGTGTATAATTACTTAAAGTGTCCATGGATATAATCATTGTATATATATTAACTCTACATTTAGATTCATAATAGAGCAACGTTTATAATTCATTAACCTTTAATATTACATATTTAACCTTCGTTTGTTCTAGATGAATGATGAATTGGTGCTAATTATTTGATCTGTGAACTAACATATAAGTGCATTAATAGAACCGACTTTATCGATGTTAACATTCTCAGCTATTTATTTTAATTCATTTTGAATATATAAGGATTTTGAATTGGAGCATATACAACAGTTTGCCAAGTAAATTAAATAATAAATTAAAGAAAAAAAAAAAAAAAAAAAAAAAAAAAAAAAAAAAAAAAAAAAAAAAAAAAAAAAAAAAAAAAAAAAAAAAAAAAAAAAAAAAAAAAAAAAAAAAAAAAAAAAAAAAAAAAAAAAAAAAAAAAAAAAAAAAAAAAAAAAAAAAAAAAAAAAAAAAAAAAAAAAAAAAAAAAAAAAAAAAAAAAAAAAAAAAAAAAAAAAAAAAAAAAAAAAAAAAAAAAAAAAAAACCTATTAATTCAGAGATGGTAATTTTCATGTAAGTTTTTCAACTTCAACTAGTGAGGTTGTAACTTTTCATTTTAAGTTTATCAACTTCATCTAAGGACGTTGTAACTAATAAAAAATAACAAATTTACTAAAATAATTAGGACTCATTATTCCGTCTTATGATAGGAGTGTATTAAATTATTAATTATTTAAATTTTTTTTTTTTTTTTTTTTTTTTTTTTTTTTTTTTTTTTTTTTTTTTTTTTTTTTTTTTTTTTTTTTTTTTTTTTTTTTTTTTTTTTTTTTTTTTTTTTTTTTTTTTTTTTTTTTTTTTTTTTTTTTTTTTTTTTTTTTTTTTTTTTTTTTTTTTTTTTTTTTTTTTTTTTTTTTTTTTTTTTTTTTTTTTTTTTTTTTTTTTTTTTTTTTTTTTTTTTTTTTTTTTTTTTTTTTTTTTTTTTTTTTTTTTTTTTTTTTTTTTTTTTTTTTTTTTTTTTTTTTTTTTTTTTTTTTTTTTTTTTTTTTTTTTTTTTTTTTTTTTTTTTTTTTTTTTTTTTTTTTTTTTTTTTTTTTTTTTTTTTTTTTTTTTTTTTTTTTTTTTTTTTTTTTTTTTTTTTTTTTTTTTTTTTTTTTTTTTTTTTTTTTTTTTTTTTTTTTTTTTTTTTTTTTTTTTTTTTTTTTTTTTTTTTTTTTTTTTTTTTTTTTTTTTTTTTTTTTTTTTTTTTTTTTTTTTTTTTTTTTTTTTTTTTTTTTTTTTTTTTTTTTTTTTTTTTTTTTTTTTTTTTTTTTTTTTTTTTTTTTTTTTTTTTTTTTTTTTTTTTTTTTTTTTTTTTTTTTTTTTTTTTTTTTTTTTTTTTTTTTTTTTTTTTTTTTTTTTTTTTTTTTTTTTTTTTTTTTTTTTTTTTTTTTTTTTTTTTTTTTTTTTTTTTTTTTTTTTTTTTTTTTTTTTTTTTTTTTTTTTTTTTTTTTTTTTTTTTTTTTTTTTTTTTTTTTTTTTTTTTTTTTTTTTTTTTTTTTTTTTTTTTTTTTTTTTTTTTTTTTTTTTTTTTTTTTTTTTTTTTTTTTTTTTTTTTTTTTTTTTTTTTTTTTTTTTTTTTTTTTTTTTTTTTTTTTTTTTTTTTTTTTTTTTTTTTTTTTTTTTTTTTTTTTTTTTTTTTTTTTTTTTTTTTTTTTTTTTTTTTTTTTTTTTTTTTTTTTTTTTTTTTTTTTTTTTTTTTTTTTTTTTTTTTTTTTTTTTTTTTTTTTTTTTTTTTTTTTTTTTTTTTTTTTTTTTTTTTTTTTTTTTTTTTTTTTTTTTTTTTTTTTTTTTTTTTTTTTTTTTTTTTTTTTTTTTTTTTTTTTTTTTTTTTTTTTTTTTTTTTTTTTTTTTTTTTTTTTTTTTTTTTTTTTTTTTTTTTTTTTTTTTTTTTTTTTTTTTTTTTTTTTTTTTTTTTTTTTTTTTTTTTTTTTTTTTTTTTTTTTTTTTTTTTTTTTTTTTTTTTTTTTTTTTTTTTTTTTTTTTTTTTTTTTTTTTTTTTTTTTTTTTTTTTTTTTTTTTTTTTTTTTTTTTTTTTTTTTTTTTTTTTTTTTTTTTTTTTTTTTTTTTTTTTTTTTTTTTTTTTTTTTTTTTTTTTTTTTTTTTTTTTTTTTTTTTTTTTTTTTTTTTTTTTTTTTTTTTTTTTTTTTTTTTTTTTTTTTTTTTTTTTTTTTTTTTTTTTTTTTTTTTTTTTTTTTTTTTTTTTTTTTTTTTTTTTTTTTTTTTTTTTTTTTTTTTTTTTTTTTTTTAAACACCAAGTAATTTCAATGAATTTGATAGAGCGCAATCTAAAATGCAAATATAATATTAATCAATATAAATTTATTCATATAATACAATAATTGTTACGATATAATTGCTTGTTGGGTTGACTTAAAGTCTTGGATAATTGAGGTTGCAGTTGGTATTGGCAGGAAACAGAGCTTAGTTTTGTAAAACAGAAAAACAAATTTAGTGTGGGCGTCTCTGAAGAGTAATGGTTTTAGGGGCATGGTTGAGTTTCTTAGGCATTTGGCAGCGCCCATAAACGACCAAACTAGGCTGCCAAATGTACGAGGAGGCAGCATCCCCGATCATGTCCAGGTTGAGCGACTTTAAGAGAGCAATAATAACGAAGTGGTCTCAAATTCACTCATTGTCTCCTACACGTTGGAATCAGTACAAACTACCTCAATTAACGACACATTATGTTCTGTTACAGAACAATAAAGTTTACTAAATATGATTATTCTCAACAACATTTCTCACTCAATCTCTCAACCTCCCTCCTCATAAATGAAACATCAGCCCCCGACGTCTCTCTCATCGACGATCTAAACTCACAAAAAAAAAATGACAAAATACGGAACCATCCAGACCGAGCCGTGGGTCCCCCCTTCATCTAACCCGCAATTCTTTTCAAGGGCAAAGCAACATATCGAGACAGCCCTCCACACGAGTAGACCGTGGAAGGAGATGATTCAAGGCCTTGACATCAACCTCCCCGCAACCATAGCTGAGCTCGTCACACGAACAAAAATAAACGTCCTATATTTTCGCACAAACTACGCCATCGCCGCATTGTTTATCGTCATTCTAAGCCTTGTATGGCATCCCGTTTCTTTGATCATCTTCATCTCTGTGCTAATTACATGGCTCTTCGTTTATTTTCTACTAAATGAGCCACTAATCGTATGCGGCCGAGAAATCAAGTCTCGAGAACTGGCTGCAGGACTTATAATTGCTACAATGGTGGTTTTGTTTCTTGCCCATGTAGTCGAAAACATCATTAAGGCCCTGTTGGTGTCAGCTATCGGCATGTGTATTCATGGAGTTTTGAGAAGGACAGAGGATTTGTTTTTTGTAGTTGAAGAAGGGAGCATGGATGTGGTGTAGAGAATGGTGTGAGATTGCCTCTCAAACATGCTGCCTCCTCTTCTTTCTTCTAGCCATGGCTTTGCTTCTTTTAATCTTTTACCACAGAAGAGATAGCAACCCTGTTTTTATTTTTATTTCTTTATTTATTGTCTGTACAAATTATCGAATCGAAGATATTTATTTTATTTTTTAAAAATTATTATCATTATCGAACTAATACGAGTTAATACTATATTTACCGTTTATAGAAGTATCATATCAAAACATGTCTCGTTAACTCGAGATGCACGAGATAAATGCACTTTTTATGGAAACTTTTGTAGAATTGGATATAGACAACATTCAGTGCTCGGTTCAATATTAAAAACGTGTCCACTATCTTTCTTAATACAGATCGTTTCTTATAAGAAGAAAAACGTCTAATTTTATCGGCCCCACTTTTTTTTCATCCAAGAAATTGCAAAGTTGGAATAACAGCAATCAACCCACAAATGTTCCATTCTATTATTCCTACTGAGCTGTAAAAGCCTCTTCT
The DNA here is from genome assembly GCA_022432975.1 of Begonia masoniana. Taxonomy (NCBI): domain Eukaryota; kingdom Viridiplantae; phylum Streptophyta; class Magnoliopsida; order Cucurbitales; family Begoniaceae; genus Begonia; species Begonia masoniana. Next base: position 7,041,310 of record CM039508.1, on the reverse strand, counting down.
TCTTCTTCCCTAGTGTCTTTCCATTTGAAAGAATCAATGGAAATGGACAAATTCTGTAAATATTTGCAAGTCTTAGTCAATACCCACTGGGCCACCTAATTATAGAGCATTCTAGCAATGAAAACACTTCCTTTACGAGCCTAATAGTCATTGTCTTAAGCCTAATTGGTGGATTTTGTGGAAGAATGCTCCAGATGCTGGCTTATTGATACTCCAACTCAGCATGATCCACCAATGACCAATCAATCACAACAATTATTGAATATTGATGTCTATCTTGAGGAGTTCTATAACGTCTTGGACTTCTTATGAAAGATACATCTATCTTAAGTCACATACCATCTAAGAAATGAGTGGTTCGACTAATAGACCAACACTCCTACGCTTTGTCTTTAAAAGATTCCGACCAAACCCCTCAACCATTTGGCTAAGTTCATTTAAATCTATGGATCATCTTTCATCAATTGAAGCTACAGAGAGATATGAGAAAGAAAGAACAACTTATCGATGCAATCTTATCTCATAAATCATTGGGCAGAGACTTGTCCACAAAAATGAGATCATTTCGATGAATCCGAGTAACCCAAAATATAACTAGATATTCTCAATCTGCTTATCAGGGTGCATTAATAAGAAGGATTATTGCTTTATACAACAGTTGCAATCCTTTTTCTTCTTTGTGAAAAAAAAAAGATTACTTTATGCAGCAGATGAGTCAATTATCAGCAGCGTAGAGTAATGGGTTGCTTCTTTCTTAACAACTCCAAACAAATGACTAAGCTTGAGCATGGAATGTCCGTGTTGATTTGAATCAAGCTTTTTAGTTCAAATTTCAACCGTCAATATGATGTCAATAAGGAACAATCAAATCCCATGGGAGAAAGCTCTAAACTTTGTCGGCCAAATGAGAAAGCAGTAGACATGAAAAACCAGAGAAATAAGGCAGGGGGAATCCTTATTCATTTGTCAATAATCTTATCAGTGGTTTCAAATTCTTTTAGACATCCAGTTTCCCTCATGGTGAAGAATATTTTTTTTACTGTAATTGGACAAAATCGCAATGAAAAACCTTAAAGTCACACCTGGGCGATACGACTTGGAGCAGTAGCCTGGCCGTGAGCTCCTGCTTCACCGCAGCTTCTTCCTTCTCGACCAAAACAGCGGCAATAATGTTATCATATCCACCGCCGTCTCCTCCAGCAACATAAGCCACAAAAGCAGCCTGAACAGGGCCTAAGCTCGGATTATAAGCAGCAGACTCCATGTAAGAGCCTTTGTAAATGTACCCTTCTGAATCCATGATAGCCACACCAGATGGGCAGCCACTGTAAGGCGCATGGGACTTGTTAGCCGCCTCTAAGGCGGCGTATTTGAGTTCATCCCACAGAAGAATTTCGTTTATTTTACCGTCGTTTACGCCATTACAGTGAATTTCAGGATCGGGTTTAGTAAAAAAAGATAGCCCGTTATGGTTTGGCTCGAGAAGCAGAGGCACCTTCTTGTCCAGCAGGTCGTCCGGGCCAAATCGGTGGGGAAGTAAGTGAGATAAGGGGTTGAATTCTGCGGGCTTGGATTCGTTTTCTTTCTCCGGCGAGGTGATGAGAATCTTGATTTCCGGAGCGCCGCGAATTTCTTGGAGAAATTGGCGGCAATGGCCGCACGGCGCGGAAGATACAGCGAGGTAATCGAGGCGGGTTTCGGCATTGAGGGAGAGATTAACAAGAAGAAACTGCTCCGCGTGGACAGAGTGATGGAGAGGAAGACCGGGGAATTCGAGGTTAACGCCGAAGAAAATCCGGCCGGAGGAGCCCACGCCGACGGCACCGACGTGGTAGTTTGAGATAGAGGGCCGAGCAAGGGGTTGGGCAGATTTCACGAGCGACGGGAGGAGCTGGAGGATGGTGAGGCCGGCGATTTCGGCCATTGATTTGGCATCGGAAGCTTGGATGACGAAACGGGGTCTGTCCATTTGGGTTTATCTTCACAACGGAGAGCAACAAAACCCACGATAGGGTCCGACCGGTGATCTCAGAGGTGAGAGAAACGGCGGAGATGAGGAAGAAGAGGCGGAGAGTTCCTGTAAACCAGGAGAGAGGGGGAGAAGAAACGGAGGCCGAGAGCTGGTACAAGTAGAGGTTCAGACAGAAAATGCTGATTGATTGATTAAAAAATATTAATAAATAAATGTTTTAATCATTTATTTATATAAATTATTTATTTAAAATTGTTAAATAAGAAAAACAACCTTATTATTTGTCACATATAAATCTTGTCACAATAATATTCGCGTCAAGTCAATTCAATTGGGCAATAATCCAAAAAGAATGATAGTTTAAAATTTCTTTTATTAACAAAAATAGTTTAACAACGAATTAATTAATCACTTTATAGTTTAATATTTTTATTGATAATTATTTTAATTTTATTTTATATTATAAAAATAAATTTTTTTTTTATAATTACTAGGACGACATAGGGTGGGTGATACCCAGATCTTGATAAAATGCAATATAAAAAATGTATAGCGAAGTAATAATATCGGAAAAATATATTTTTGACCCAAAAAAATGAGAAATGATATATATTATAATTATCATAGGAAAATATATACGTAAATTTTAGACCATCATATACTCTAATTATCTGCTTAATTTTTAGTCAAGACTGTCAATGATAAAAGTAAGATGAGAGGACATTTATCGTATTAGAAATAAAAGAATATCGCATTAATCGTGTTCAATTAGGAACATTAATTTTTAATTTAAAGAGATGGGAGAAGAAACAATCATGTATTTATTAACTTATTGCAACAAGAGGCAGTGTGGGAGAAAATTTGAAGGGGACAACGTCAGCTTTCTCAAGGACTAAATGATCATCAACACAATGATTGAACAGACCATATAATTAAAAAATAATAAAGATATGAACGTGACATAATTTAAGTAGCAAAGGGGGGTGTCACAATCCTTTTCCTAGAGAATTGTTTATCTTTTCACATCCCCACTTGGACATGGACTAGGAAAATACATGTGCAATTAGGATGCGTCTAAGGGAAGGGAATCTGCTAGCTGTGTGTTATGCTAATATGCCTAACTCGCAATTTGAATCTCGAGAAATCGACTTTCAACTTGGCCTGTTCCATAGAACTTTAAAGTCTTAAGTTTTAATCATATTTTTATTTCTCTTTTGAAGTTGAAAGTAAAAAATTGTGGCAGCCTATTAAGTGAAAGTAAAGATCCAAAATTATATTAATTGTGAAGGCCGAGCCTACGTTAGGAGATGTGTACAGTCTCAAGTCGCTTGAGACAAGTGAAAGTGACTGGTTTATAAGAAGAGCTCTTCTCCGTACATAGTACAACACATTTTAGAGTAAACTCCAAGAACAAAACAAAGCGTGTTTCAGTTCAAAGCGAACAATATTGAGCTAGCGTGATCAAGAGATCCACAAATGGTATTTGAAAAAAAAAAAAACCCAACTGAGAGTGGTTGACGAAGATCATGTCCGTCAAGAAGATTGTGGCAACTCATCTAGTAAATATAATTATAACTCAAGATTTTATTAATTATAAAAGTTTAATTCATACTAAGTAACCTCACATCATTGACTACAGTGAAAAGTTATTCTCTTTACCTATTACAACATATTTTGACGCAAAATTTAAAAATATAATCGTACAAACTTGAACTCAAAGTTAATAACATTGTAATAACGAGACGGGAGCTCAACAAAATTAAAAGGTACTAATGAGAATGATACCATAATCCTTTAAAAAATAATTTCATAATACTCACTTGTTTAGTTACAAACTTGTATTTACACATTTAGCTCACTAGTCTTTGCTCATATAATTCTATTGACGTAAATTCAAAAAAACATAATATGAACTAAAATAAACGATAACTATAATAAACGATAAACTATATATGCAGGCTTATCGATGTATTAAATCATATCTCACTCTCCATTATTAAACAGCAAAGTTTCCTTATGTATATTGAAGTTTGATCGTCTCTCTCATGCGTTTGCTAATCGACCTTTGAGAGAAAAAGTAATAATGACTTGCCAGATTTATATATTGAAGGACGTTCTAGAGAGAGCTGAGAGATGCATTGATTATGTACTTACCCTCTTGGATTTTCTGCGTAGTTGTTGGAAGCCAGCAAGCATTTATACATGATTCTCCATTTTTAATGCCTGATTCCAGCCAACCCTTTTCATCTAACTTTCCTACGTTGACATTTAAAGTTAATAGGACGAGACTGCATGTATAAGTAGTTAATACTTTATAATGGTTGAGAGCTTAGATTTTTTTTAGGAGAAAAATAATATTATATTATATGAAATTGAGCCTAAAACATGGAAGTAACAAGATGTAATGTCATTTGGGGATTCAAGTACAATATTATCTGTTTGGGTCGGAGTCGACAAAGATTTGTTTTTAGGATTAATCAAAAACATGTTGTACTAGGTAAGAATGAAAACTTTACTTATAAATAATGTATTTTTTCCACTATCCCAAACGATGTAGAATTGCGCATCCACACTGGTATGAATTGAACCCTCATATTGTCTTCACATGACGGACTATCACACTGACCATCTACTATTTTAGAATTGTGCTTAGTAAATGCTAGAATATAGAGTTTGGTGACCTGCTTTCTGTTTGGATCGATCTTAAAAAAACTCGCAATGTCATCAAAATTGATGGAATAAAATAAAGATTTTTTTCAAGTGCACGTGGGTGTATAGTAAAAGGATGTCCTAATAATGAAATCATATTGTGTACCCAAGTTTTAAGGGTTTTATATATTTGCATAAATAAGCTCTCTTCGAAATTTTCGACTGCGACATGCAGAATTTCTCTTTTCTACTCATGATTTTTTACCCGTTAGAATTTTTCATGTAAATTTTTAGTGTTTAACATTTTTTTTTTTTCGTATTCGCAATGATTTATCTACACATCAAATTGAGATAGCTAAATGAGTATAACAGTGAAGTTTGGGCTTGATGCAAATTACTGAGATACCTCATGCTTCATAGCAGTCGAATAGAAAATTCTTCTACACATCAATTCTCAACAATTGATAATTATCTTTATCAACATATGAGTTAGATTTATCAAAATCAACGAGCTTGACATTGTCTTTAGCATATGTGAATCGTTACGTACAAACGTGAAGATACAAGTTTGTACAACATAAGGTTTTCAAAATTTCAATATCAAGAAAGTTTTTGCCAGTGAAATAGTATGGAAATCTTGAAAAACAAGAGTTATATTTGAAAAAAAGATGGAAAACCAACTTGATTAACAAATTTCACTTGCCTTTTTTTAATCTTTAAGAGTAACTTTTATAAAGATTTGTTCGATCCATTTGGAACTAAAAAAACCAGACCAATCCAACAAAATCAAAATTACAACTACCCAATTTTGACCCAAATATAATAGTTCCAATTGATTCAAAATCAAATTTGAATAATAAAAAACTACAAGGTCAAAAAAATTTCAAAAAAAAAACAAAGAAATTTGTTTAATCCGCTAGAACAAATTTAAAAAGTTGGTCAGCAAGTCATCTCGCTCATTAAAAATAAGTATTGATCGGGCCTGATAAGTATGTCGGATGTAATAGGTGTTGTTACATGTTACAATACCGAAGCATTGGTTTACTTGAATAACTAAATAAAAAAAGATAGATTAGCTTTTTATGATTATATCGTCAATAATCCCGGAAAAGTTGGATTATTGATGAAGTGTAATTGAACTATTAAATTTAAGTTTAACGTGACAGATTAATTATTAATTAATTAAGTACCATTTTAAAATTGTGACAGCATTTATCTACTCTATTTATTAGGAGGCATAACTAATAACAAATCAAGGAGTTTAATTTAATTTGAACTGATTAGCTTTGGATTAGATTGATACTCACTCCTATTTTCTAGGCTGCCACTCGCGTCTTCTTCGCGCGTGTTTCTCATTCGCTCTCATGCTCAGTGGCTATTTAAGGTCGTTTTGGTAAATCTCACTCACCACATCATTCCCCCTGCCTCTTAACTGAAAAAAAACGATTAGTTCTTCATTTGTGTCTTCTCTCTCCGCCCTTCTCCGTTACCCAATTCGCCCTGAGACTCTCTTCGCCGGAGATATTCGCTGATCTCCGACCGGACATTGATTCCATTTTTGGTTTTCCTTATCGGTCATTTCCATGAGGATATCGTCCTCGGAGATTCTCTCGCTGCTCTTTACTTGTGGCCTTCTCTTCTGCTTCGCTGCCGTACCGTCCCTTTCGTTCTCTCTCCTTGCTGACAATGAGTCGTACTCGGTAGTTGCCAAGGATATTAATGCGAGTGCTGAGTCAAACTCCTCGCGATCCCAGGATGACGATAGCCTTGCTGGTATGATCGATCGGGCACTACAGAGGGAGTTTCCTGAAAGCGAGCAGAGTGATGGAGGTTTGAGATCTGAGCTCTTATTTTGTGGTTTAATCACCGTACATTAACTGGGAGAATGTCGTTTATAATTGTTTCATCCTGTTGCTAATTCTAGTTTTTTTTTTCCTCCCTGGTGACTTCTGAGTTTATGCTCTCAGTCTTTTCCGGCTTCATTTCATTGCTATTTAAGGGCTTTCGTGTGCGAATTTTTGTAAAGCAGTGAATTTTATGCAGACATTGAGGCATTCTGTGTTCTACTTTTGCGTAGTTAGGTCTATATTAGAAAGGTTGAAAATGTGGAAGAAAGAACAGAAATTTTGGTTTGTATAAGAAGAGAGTTCGTATTTTTAAATAAAAGAATATTTAGCTCTAAATACTTACCACCTTCTTCCCACTGGAAAACCATTTGTAAGGAAGTTCTGAATTTTCTTACTCAAGTCTTCTCTTGTAGCTGCTGATGCTGGTAGCTTCAACAACAGTGTAACTGGACTACAGGTTAGGAATTTTAATTTTTCAGACTCACGCTTGACATTTGAAATTTTATGTTGCTGGTGTTAAAAGTCAAATCGTGAGGGCGCTGTGTTACTTTTGGCAGCTTTCATATTGCCTCGAAGGTTTTTTTTTTCAAATTCCTTGAATCAGAATAAAATGTTAAACTAGAATTCTAGTAGCTGAAGAACCAAAAGCTGGGTGATAGATATAATTGTCATTCCTCTGCATTTACTTCTTCTAAATACAGATGAAATGTAAGCCTCGATAATGCCAACACCAATTTCAAGTTGTCCAAGTGTCTTTAGCACATCACATTAGATACTTTAACAGTTAGCATAACGCTCTTGCTAAGAAATGATCTTCACATCTAAAAATACAAAATGTTGTTGAAACACAGTGTTGCAATCTTATGGCATTTTCTTTCTCAAGCTGAACTCAATGAGTTTGATATGTCAGGCAGTGCTGGAAACTGTAGCTAGAGTAAAGTCCAAGAAGAATGATACAAAGGACGAAAAGTATGTTTCCATCTTGTAATAGATAGCAAATTGGATTGTTGATGTTCTTTTTTTAGGTGGTTATTGCAAGGCAACCTGAATTTATTAGCTTAAAAGTATTCCAAATTGAAGTTTTATTGAATCTTTTTCGGTTTTAGGTCATTTCAGTTCCAGAATTTATTAGCTTAAAAGTATTCCAAATTGAAGTTTTATTGAATCTTTTTGGGTTTTAGGTCATTTCAGTTCCATCATGTTTTCAATTTGGATAATAAGAATCAAGTTGAGGATACGCCTACATTAATAGATCAAAAGGTTTGTCTTCTACATGGCAGTAGATTCATTTTATGAACTTTACATGATACAGATCTTGCCATCCAAATTTTAATTTTTTATCAAATGAAAATTAATAGTTGTTTTTTTGCATTCTTTTTACATTCAGGACAATATATTTATCATATCCAATGCCAAATCAAAGTATCCAGTGCTACAGTTGGACCTAAGGTTGTCTACTCAAACATTAAAACTGCTACTCCAAGCTTTTTCTTATTCTGTTTTGTCAATGTTATTTGACAGAGGCAGCAATTCTGGCTCCCAATCTTACCAAAAATCTATATATGTGCAGATTGATATCAGATCTGGTCGTTGTCATTGTCTCTGCAACTTGTGGTGGCATTGCTTTTGCTTGTGCTGGACAACCGGTCTGATAATTATTCTTTCACTCTGCTCCAAATGGAGAACTTCTGTACATATGAACTTAGATATTTATTTCTGCACTTCTGGAGAAAAAAGAACGAATATGTCAAATAAAAAAAGAAGATAGTATTTCAAAATTGTGTCAATGTTAGGAATTATGTCATGAAGCTAACAAATAGAGCCAATTTTTTTACACCATTTGATTATTTTTTGAAGTGTACTCTCACTTCTTATTCCAGGTTATTACTGGATATCTGTTAGCAGGATCTCTTATTGGACCTGGAGGCTTGAGTTTTGTTAGTGAAATGGTGCAAGTATGTTGCTTTTTTAATCTTAATCCAATCCCGACTCTTCTATTATAAATCTGGTAGCTTCTCTTCTTTGTTTCATTGTAAAAATTTAAAAAAATAAAACTTGTGTGGAGAATGTATTTTATGCGAATTATTGGATGCTTGTAGATATTATGTAAGTCACATATCTTAACCTTAAGCTGAATTTTTCACTTGGCGTGGCATTTTTTGATCGTTAGGAAGGTATAATTGGCATTTGTATGGCTTTGTCTATTAAGAGAACATTGAGCATTCTGGAGTTGTGGATAAACAATTTTCTAGTAGTTTTTTGAATTTTCTAGTAGTAACACGTGCATGCAGGTTGAAACATTTGCTCAGTTTGGTGTGGTCTTTCTTCTCTTTGCGTTGGGCTTGGAGTTCTCCACAACAAAAGTTAGCCTTCTGGTACTATGCTTCATGAATTTAAATACACTATGATGTTAATCTCTTCTTTTTAAGTTTGTAGATTCGGGTAGTTCGAGCAGTTGCTGTTCTTGGCGGGCTGCTCCAGATTTTCCTGTTTATGTGCTTGTGTGGAATAACAGCATTGGTAAATCTACCATTTTGATGGCTGTCAGGCCATTTGTATCCTGTCTGTATAAGTCTTCATGTGTTGTTTTTTATAATTTTTTTATTTCATGTGTAAGCTTGGCATCATTTCATTTGGGGAATGCTCTTGCTATAACTGTCTGAAAAAATTAACCCATTCTTTCAATTTCTAAGATGAATAGATCTTTCTCACTCCAGTTGGGGATTTTTTTGTAAAATCTTTGATGGCTTACAGCTATTTTACTTATTTATTATTTATTCTCTAAACATTATTTGTAAATATATATAAATACTGTTATAACATGCATTGAAGCTCCTATTTGATTGACAAACTTTTCACGTAGCATACATTCAACAAAAAAACCCTAAACGTTGAATTATATTGTGTCAATGCCTTTTTAGATAAATGTTAACATTTCAAAGATTTTGATATGAATGGTTGACAAGCAGAAGAAGGACAAGTTTCTTTCAGTTACTACAAGGATTGAGCCTATGAGCTCACTTTCCTTTTTTTTCGTTGTAAAAGCTACTTCATTACATTTTACTTTTATTAGTTACATTTATTCATATGCTCTTCTCAATATATATTTCAAACAGACCTATGATTTGATGTATCAAACAATTTTGCAGTTATGCGGTGGTAAACCTTCTGAGGGAATTTTTGTTGGGGCATTTCTGTCTATGTCTTCAACTGCAGTGGTAACTCATTCTACACTCTTAACACCACTAATGGATTATTGTCCATTAGTTGTCTTCTTATTTTTTTCTTAGTTGATAGGTAACTGGCTGCCTTCTTAATATCCCACATGCCATGTGATGTGGCAGAATATTTTTTTTTGGTTCTTACATGTTTAACACTGTACAACGTCGTCTTATTAATGGTATATGTTGTCAGATTGCACTGCAAATTATATAGACATGCTTACTCATGGCTACACTTTTCTAGTTAGCAATGAATGAATGAAACCCTGTGTGAAGATAAAATCTTCCTTTCATTATACTTAACCCTTGGGAGGCTTGAGTAGTTTTCAGGGCAAATGGAATTGTGGTGGCAATGTCTTTCCTGGTGGAAGATTAAAAAATCACATTTCCTCTCATTTTTAAATGGGCCAAACCATTTCATTTCTTATATTTTCATCCATTTTTGTGTAATACTTCAATGTCGTACCTGTTAAGGCAGTTTCCTAATCATTTGACTGGTAAAGTTAGAATTTTTAGTTGAATGTCATTAGATTGACTTAAGTTACAAAAATCCTTGTTGTCTCCAGGTTTTGAAGTTTTTGATGGAAAGAAATAGTATTAGTGCTCTTCATGGTCAAGTGACTATTGGAACACTTATTCTTCAGGTATATGCTATTCTCAACTTCAGTCCTTGGACACTGTTTGTTTTTGGTATCTTCTATTTCTTGATGAATTAATGTTTACTTACATGTTCATGTATTTTTGGCTTAATGAGTTGCCAGGACTGTGCTGTTGGTTTGCTGTTTGCTCTGCTTCCAATCCTTGTTGGTACTTCTGGAGTTATTCAAGGAGTTTTATCCATGACTAAATCGTAAGTAAAGAATAAAAATTTACCACACTCAGCAGTGCATGGCATGTGAACTTTATGTTGGATAATCATTCTATAGAAATTGCATTTTCGGGATTAATAGAATATACTTCTGGTACTTAAACACCCCTCCACCGTTGGCAGTAGCATAATATTTCTCTCTGTATCTAAGCACCATTTGGTTATTTCTTCTCATGTCGTGGTTTAAGCATCTCAATTTAGATAATTTGTCGGCTCGCATTTGGTGAAGGCTTCTTTTTTGACATACTAATTCTTTTACTTCCAGTTTGGTGACCTTGATTACATTTTTGACCATTTTGTCAATACTATCTCGCACGTTCCTTCCATGGTTTTTGAAGCTCATGATAAGCCTATCATCTCAGGTTATTAGCAGCTTTAAAATATCTGATTTTGATGCTGATCGTAGATTGACATAAATCTTCTGTTTGCAGACTAATGAACTCTACCAATTGGCTTCTGTGGCATTCTGCTTGATAGTAGCTTGGGTTTGTTTCAGTTCCTTATTTTTTTTTTATTTATGCCACATTCTCCCAACGTATTAACAAATGTGTATGACCTTTGAGTTTTGGACTTGCTTTACACTTTCTGGCCTTTGTTGTGCGATTGTAAAGTGCTGGGAAAGATTTTTATTTGTCTCATTTTGTAGCTGAAAGTGAAAGCTACTAAATCCATTCCCCACCCAAACCTCATACTCCCTGCAGCAAAAAAATCAAAAAAATAAAAAGAATAGAGAAAAATGACACTGGTAAAATCTCTTATAGAAAGCATTCCAATCATCCTGTAATTCTTATGTTCTTGTTGGTGTACTGTTGATGTCTGTTTAATACGCTTCTCATTGTGTGGTATAAATCATTGACATAAATCTGTATGACCTTTCAGTGCAGTGATAAGCTGGGACTGAGCCTAGAATTAGGTTCCTTTGCAGCGGGAGTAATGATATCAACAACTGATCTAGCTCAACACACTTTTGAACAGGTAAATATAGGTGTTACCTAAATAAGAAGGCATAAGGTTCTGACCTTGTTTTTCTAATTTTGTGTAATCATCTTAATTGCTAGTGAAAGGTGTTCAGCAAACGATGTAGATGCCATGTTATCACATTACAGTTATTATGCATGTGAATTTTATAGGCAAGCAAAACTCAATTTTTAGATAATCTAATAATATAAATGGGCTTCGGTTAAGAATCAAAGAAAGGAGAATTCAGGGGTACAATATATGAGAGTTGTGGCACAGTTGTAATTGGGGGAGAGTTCATGTTATAGTTTGTCGATGGAATGATTATTGGAATTACGATAGTGGGGTATGTGCAGGAAAAGGACAAGTAAGCGTGAGGAGAATTACAGGGGGAAGGAAAGACAACGATGGATTATTATGAATCTTCTAAAATATTGCTTTTTGTTTTAATAGTAGTTCTGAGTATGTGGAGTTGACTGGACTTGTGGTAGTTTAGGAGTAGTGTAAATCCTTCATTGAAGGAAGTGGAAGTCTCTATTGGGGGTTTATCCTCATCAGCTTCAAAATTTATTGGATGTGAAATCTTGAGTTCCTTTCAACATTACGACATTTACAGAGTATCCTTACTTAAAATCCTTTTCACATCATTTAATGATCCTCTATTATTTGGGGTAATTTTTCTTAGGTTGAGCCAATTCGCAACTGCTTTGCGGCCCTTTTTCTAGCCAGCATCGGAATGTTAATTCATGTTCAATTCCTCTGGAATCATGTTGACATTCTACTGGCAGCTGTCATATTGGTCATCATTATCAAAACCATAGTGATTACAACTGTCGTCAAGGGATTTGGATACAGCAGCAAGACTTCCCTTCTGGTAAAGTTTCACCATACTATGCTCAAATTCATTAGGATGCTTCATATTTTCTCTATTTTATTTGCAGAGTTACGTATCATAGTTTCGTGTAGGTTGGAATGTCATTGGCACAAATTGGGGAATTTGCTTTTGTCCTTCTAAGTCGTGCATCGAATCTCCATCTAGTTGAGGTAGTTTGCTTTTGGAAAAAGAAATATGAAAAAAAAAAACTAATGTCAAGTGTATGGTCTAATTTTACACTTTTAAACTTGTACTCTACATGGTCGTTCATTTATTGGTGTATTACATATATTAATTCAATTATTTATGATTTATCATAATTATTATATCAATAAATGAACGACTCGTCGTAGTATATATTTATTATTACTCAAAGAAAATCATTATATTGAACTACGAATTTAATTATTTTTTAGTGAGAGAATTTTATTATTATCATGAATTTTTGGTATATTCTTGTAGATTATACTTAATTATTCTTTAGTCCTTTCGTATAAGAAACATGGTATATTTAAAGAAGCAAGATTCAAGAGAAGAGAGGGGGAAAAAACCTCATAGGGAAAAAAATAGATAAACACTAAACTTAATTAATTAGATAGATGAAGTTTAAGATTGTATTTTAGTGTAAAAAAGAAGTTCTAATTTCCGTAATAAGTGATATGCAAACATAATTAAAATGTTGTTCAATCATGGAAAATTTATATATTAATTGCTACTTAATTGAAGGTTCTTCAATTTGTCACAGGGGAAATTGTATCTACTTCTTCTTGGAACAACAGCACTTAGTTTGGTAAGTCCTCTGCCTAAATGGTCACTAACTCCGATCACTACCCCGAATTCCCTCAGCATAATATAATTGTTATAAATTGGATGCTGTGCAGGTTACAACGCCGCTACTTTTCAAGCTGATTCCCGCTGTTATACGCATCGGGATATTGTTGCGATGGTTCTCCCCAGATAGCCCAAGTGAGGTAATTAATCATTTTCCCATGCGCAAGTCTAAGTCTGAAGGCTTTGTTTTAAAAAGGAAATGATTATCCTCTCAGATTGGATATAGAGGAGGAGATAGCTTTCGATCAGACAGTGCTAAGCGCATAACTGTGATGGTCCAAGGCTCTCATGTTTCATGATTTTTATATAAAAACCATGAGAGCAGGGAATTCAAAAATTTGCAGCCTTTGAGCTGATGGGATTCTTGTACTCTGGGAGAACAGGTCCCAAAGAGTGCAAAGGAGGTTGACTAACTCAATTTCTCTCTGACTCAAAGCTCTATGGAGATTCCACATTTCTTCGTCATACATTGGGCTGCCAAGTTCGGCACAGACACAGCTGATGAGAAGAGATTTTTTGGTGAGTATGATCATTGGAGTTTCTGAATTACATTCAGGCTACAAGATGTTACTCTCTTGCTGCATACTACGTACAGAAATTTGAAATAGTGCCGTGTTCTTTTGGTAATCTTAATTCATTTTTTCTGTACATATATGCACTTAGATTTCAGCTGTTCAATACGAATCTATTATCTAAAAATGGAGTTACTGATGCTCATCTTCTCCAATAATTTTGAGTCTTTATAATTTTAATTTTTAAGAGATTGTTTAGATGGTGCTTTTTTTCCATGGTGGTTTTCCTGGGATTTATCTACTTTATTTATTTTGAGCCAGTGTTGACAGTCAACTGGACCAGGCAGCTCTAGTTCATGCCCCTTGATAATTAGATTAAGCTTTTATTCAAGCATTTACGACGGACTCTGACCTGAATTTTTGTCCTAGAAAGTAGAAACCCAATTAACTATGAGTTATTTATATTTATTTTTATATATATATATTTGAAAAAAAACTACCTTGCATCTCCTAAATATGTCCTTGAAATTTAAAAAAAAATTATAAATCGATGATTGGAAAAAATATTTTTTAATTTTGCACAAATTATATGTAGCGACGCTTACTCTATTTCTAATTTTTAATGTGTAAATTTTTTATTTTTCTTTTATGCCTAATAAACTTTTAAGCCATTTGAAAACCTTTTAGGAAATACGTATTTAAAGTAAAGAAAACCAAAGAAAACAATTTAAATTAAAACTATAAAACAATTTATAAAACAATTAAAACAAATAAAACTATCAGCCACAACTCGAGGGGCAAAAGGGACAATTGTCCCACAAAATACAGGGGCGATCGATCGCCCCAATGCCAGGCGATCGATCGCCAAAATAAAAAATAGAGGGGCGGATCGCCCCTCACATTTGGCGATCGATCGGCACACTCTCTGGAATTTCCAGAGAGTGGCGATCATGATTGCCGATCGATCACCACCTTAGGCGATCGATCGGCAATGCCCCTGGAATCCAAAATTTCCAGGGAGTTCGCCTCTCTCTTCTTCTTTCTTTCCTCCTTCTTCTCTGCATAATTTTCTTACTACACATACACCCTAAAACTTTTCAACATAAATCATTCATAACTTCACTCATTCCTCCCATTCGTCAATCACCAAATAAACAACCCGAAACATATTGTTAATGCAACGACTTGCATGTGTTGGCATTCAATGTTTTTTGGCAATATATTTTTATTTAAGGAGATAATATGTTTTTCCAAAATCGATGATTTTATTCTTGGTAAGCAAGCAAAAGCCGATTCTGTTTATTGAATGGCGTCTGGTTAACATTCATAAAGATTCTATGGAAGAGAAAAATAAGGAAACAACATTATTTGGAAAGATATTGAATAAGGTATATGCACTTGGTTTTTGGAAAAGTTTTATTTGGAAAGCCGATTTGCTATAGATTTGGTAAGATTTGCTGGGCTCTAAGTTCCCATGATTTATGGGATGCTTTCCTGAATTTTTGGGCGAATATCTGAGCTGTTATGGAAACTTTCCTAAAATGTCACACAACCGAATTTGTTAAGATTGTGTTTCCTTATTCTATGCGATTTGAATTTCGATTTGGTAACTGAACGAATTGAAGATATGGAAGTTACCAAGGCTATTTAAGGCTCTCGGTTCTGAGAGAGCAGATTGACGACGGAGTTTTGTTTTACGCGTGTGGAGGTTTTCTTCCTTTTTCCGAGCCGTCGGTTTTCTTTCACGCCCTACGTTTCTGCGTATGGGTTTGTGATTGTTTTGCACACTCGACCTAATCTGTGGATTTCATTGTTTTATTGAGTGTGTTGTGTGTTGCATCCGAAGACTTCGATCTGGTGTTCCAGGAGGTGTCCCAGGAGGCAATATTCTTTGTTCTTCATTGAAGCTCTGTCTCGGGAGGAGACAGCATCCGAACTCGTGAGGAGTTCTGTTTCTTAGACAAGGGGAGCTTGTCGTTCGTGATCGTGGGCGAGGGGATCTTGCCATAACACGGGTTTTGGGAGGAACCAACAACGAGGGGATCTTGTTGTTATCTAGATCTCGGGAGAGGTTGTTCTAAAGTCGAGGGGATCTCGCAAAAACTGTTTCGTTGAGGAAGTTAGCTAGAGGCGGCGACAAAGATAAGAGGGAGTCTTTATTTGTATAAGTCCGAGTTTTTCTTGTAACTTTGTTAACTCAAGGAAAAGTTTTTATATCTGGGCGTGGCCCCGCAGACGTAGGCTGGTTGCCGAACTGCGTTACCAACCTCTTGTGTCATTTATTTCCGCACTTTTTATATCGTTCATCGTTACTTTAAAATCGGTGTCACACAAGGATCCTTGTGTGACATTACTGAACTGATCTTAATTTTACAATTGGTATCAGAGCGGATCGCTTCTGTTTCTTAAGCGGGATCCGAGGGACAAGATCTTAGTTCGTGTGCGATGGACTCTATGAAAGAAGGAGGTTCTACAATGCGTCCGCCATTATTGGATGGGAGTAATTATGCGTATTGGAAGGCAAGGATGAGAGCTTTCATCAAAGCCATTGATGAGAAGGCTTGGAGATCTATTCTTACAGGTTGGAATCCGCCTACACTTACTGATAAAGATGGTATTATTTCTCCTAAACCGGAAGTAGATTGGACGACAAATGAGGATGCCTTGGCAAATAATAATTCAAAAGCTCTTAATGCTATTTTCAATGGCATTGATCCCGTGCAATTCAGACTTATCTCAACATGTGAATCCGCAAAGAGAGCATGGGAAATTCTTCAAACTACCTATGAAGGGACATCTACGGTAAAGTTGTCTAAAATGCAAATGCTAACCACTCGGTTTGAGAATCTGAAAATGCAGGAAGATGAGACCATTGGGGAGTTCAACTCAAAATTATGTGACATAGCTAATGAGGCTTTTGCTCTCGGAGAGGTGATTTCCGAAGAAAAGCTTGTACGAAAAACACTACGATCTTTACCACAAAGATTTGCTTATAAAGTCACTGCCATAGAAGAAGCCAAAGATGTGTCAAAAATGAAGCTAGAGGAGTTAATGGGATCTCTCAGAACTTTCGAAATGAATATTGGAGGAGAGACCGAAAATAAAAAGGCAAAGGGAGTTGCTTTAAAATCAGAGGTACAAAATCACAGCAAGCATGATGAAGATGACTTGGAGGAATCTCTAGCCCTGCTCTCGAAGAATTTCAGCAGAGTTATGAAGCGATTCGGAAGGAATACACGCGGTGTCAAGCAGGGTGTCACACACTTCAAAAATGGTTCTTCAAGCAACAAGAAGCAGAGAGAAGAAAATAATGTGTCTGATCAACCATTAAAGAATAAAGGTATTCGTGTTGGGCTTCTTTGTCAACACTTAGTAATATTATGGCCCGTTGCACATCTTGTGATGAATCCTTTTCTTGAATGTCTTTGATTAAAATTTGTAGTCTTTTGTTTATTTTCTTTGTTCTTGATCTCGACATTGGTCCTCCTATATTCATCAATGGATCTTGACTCCCTATTGCTTCTTGATTGTCATTGGTTGCTCCTTTGATTACATCAAAAACCTTAAACGAAATCCTAATCGTTTTAACTCGTGAAAATCGAAATCTAACATACCAAAACTATAGATTCATACCTAGGGTCGGGATTGAAGGAGAAAACGTGAAGAACAGAGGTTGATCGGAGGAGCTTCAATCGCCGGAAGGAGGACGTCGCCGTTGAGAGGAGAGAAATCGTCGATGAGGGTTGAGAGAAAAGGGAAAGTCGCTTGAGTGAAAGTGAAGAATGAGGGAGTTGTTGATTTTTAATAAAAATTTACTTGGCAAACTACCTTTTTGCCCTTCCTTCAATTTCCTTATTAATCCTCCACTTATTTCGTTATTTAGTTAACGATTCGATTTCTCTAAATTTTCTTATTTCACCATAAATCTCAATTTATTACTAGGGTTCTATTAAAACTATCTGTTCGTAAAACGGACCTCATTTACTATTTTTACTAAAATATCATTTATATTACGAGAAACGCAAAATCCTCGTAATTAACGTTACCACTCCAAAAATTCTCGTATTTCTCTTAAAATCCTTATTAATTATTAGGATTCTAATAACGCTTTCCTTTCACAAAACAGATTTAATTTGACATATTTACAAAATGTCATTATACATATATAATTACAAAAATCCCTTAAAGCCGGGTATTACACTATAGCTTTAGGAGTTGTATTCTCCGTTGAGTTGAGATTCATCAAAGCCAGCCCCGAAATTTTCATTCATTAAAGTGAGGATACGAGAACCTTTTAGAAGGAATTTGCTAGGAGAATGGGATGTCTTCACCATTCGTTGTCGGGTAAGTCAAGATTAGAATTCCCAAAGTCTTGAAATTATCGACGGATTTTAATTTTGATTCCAAAGAGGCCAATCAGAAAAAGAAGAGAAGGACGATCGGCGGTTCTCTTTCAGAAGTGGTTTAAGTTTAGCTTTTCTTCATTTTTATGTTAAAAATTTTCGGCTGGAATGCTTCAATCCCATTACAACATATGAGAATTTTGGATTTTGTTTTTGAGACTTGGATCTTCGAACGAGCAAATCATTTTTTTGATTACTATATTTCAAATTCATAATAGACAAATATTTTTGAATTGATTCATTTCAAATTTAAATATTTTAATTCTTTTTTATAATATAAAAAATTATTAATTTTTCTCTTCCAACTATTGCGATGGTTTGTTGGTTGAATTTCGGATTTGAATCTTCGGGGTGATGGATGTAATCACGTTTCGATTTGTCCCTTTAAATTGTTTATCTTTTGGGTTTCAAGTTCGTCGCTAAAAATGGTGAAATCAAGATTATTATTAATTTAATTATTATTATTTATTAAAGAATGGATAAAAAAAAAAAAAAAAAAAAAAAAAAAAAAAAAAAAAAAAAAAAAAAAAAAAAAAAAAAAAAAAAAAAAAAAAAAAAAAAAAAAAAAAAAAAAAAAAAAAAAAAAAAAAAAAAAAAAAAAAAAAAAAAAAAAAAAAAAAAAAAAAAAAAAAAAAAAAAAAAAAAAAAAAAAAAAAAAAAAAAAAAAAAAAAAAAAAAAAAAAAAAAAAAAAAAAAAAAAAAAAAAAAAAAAAAAAAAAAAAAAAAAAAAAAAAAAAAAAAAAAAAAAAAAAAAAAAAAAAAAAAAAAAAAAAAAAAAAAAAAAAAAAAAAAAAAAAAAAAAAAAAAAAAAAAAAAAAAAAAAAAAAAAAAAAAAAAAAAAAAAAAAAAAAAAAAAAAAAAAAAAAAAAAAAAAAAAAAAAAAAAAAAAAAAAAAAAAAAAAAAAAAAAAAAAAAAAAAAAAAAAAAAAAAAAAAAAAAAAAAAAAAAAAAAAAAAAAAAAAAAAAAAAAAAAAAAAAAAAAAAAAAAAAAAAAAAAAAAAAAAAAAAAAAAAAAAAAAAAAAAAAAAAAAAAAAAAAAAAAAAAAAAAAAAAAAAAAAAAAAAAAAAAAAAAAAAAAAAAAAAAAAAAAAAAAAAAAAAAAAAAAAAAAAAAAAAAAAAAAAAAAAAAAAAAAAAAAAAAAAAAAAAAAAAAAAAAAAAAAAAAAAAAAAAAAAAAAAAAAAAAAAAAAAAAAAAAAAAAAAAAAAAAAAAAAAAAAAAAAAAAAAAAAAAAAAAAAAAAAAAAAAAAAAAAAAAAAAAAAAAAAAAAAAAAAAAAAAAAAAAAAAAAAAAAAAAAAAAAAAAAAAAAAATATCTTTTGGGTTTCAAGTTCGTCGCTAAAAATGGTGAAATCAAGATTATTATTAATTTAATTAATTAATTTAATTAATTAATTTAATTAATTAATTAATTTAATTAATTAATTTAATTAATTAATTTAATTAATTAATTTAATTAATTAATTTAATTAATTAATTTAATTATTATTGATATGCTTTATCACACTTTTGATTTTTATAATCTTGACAAGTTCGAACATTTAATTAATTTGATTCGGTTCTGATTCAAGGGATGAACTTCAATTTCATTTTAGGGTTAAATGCATTTTCTGGATCGAACTATCGACTGAGTGCCAAAAATGGATCGAACTATTTTATCGTGCAAAAACTGGCTCGAAGTTTCGATAATGGACGAAAAATGGCTTTCCGGGTACCCGTATACCCTCGCGGGGAGTGAGTCGGGTGGGAGAAGGGTACCGTTGTCTGAGAACGGGTACCGTTTTTCCTCGGGGGCGTTTTCTAGAGGGTGAAGACCCCCCGCGTGCACGTGCGCCTCACGTTCGCGGGGGGGTCTTCACCCTCCAAAAACGCGACCGGGTACCGTTCTCAGACAGCGGGTACCCGTTCTCCCCGATAATGCTCTTCAGAGGGTGAAGACCCCCCGCGATCACCTTGTCAGTGCCCGTGACGGAGAAGGGTACCCGTTCTCCTGATGCGGCAACCCGTCCTCTGTCAGACCCGTGACCAATTATTTGCTGGATCACGGGCTGAACAGGCGAGAACGGGTTGCCGTTGTGCTACAACGGGTACCCGTTCTCCAGGCCTATTTAAAGACCCGACCCTCCCCTCATTTTCTCGTACCACACAACAATCTTCTCTCTTCTTCTCGATCTCTCTCACGCTTCTCCAATATTTTGATTTCTAGAATTTTCTGATCGTATCAAGCACGATGGATGATATTTCAATTCCAGCGACTGATGCAGACGAGATAGCAAGCTTTGATGTCGATATCAATTGGTATGCTACGCGACTCCTGCTTATGGCGAGCTTAGAGCATTCGATTACGTAGGTGGAGACGAAGAAATAGAGGTGTGGTCGACCTCCAGAACTCTTGACGAGGAGCTTCAAACACCTGCCGGGTCGGACGTTGACGAGGTGGAAAGCGGACCGGTACGTGAAGAAATCTCATTGAATTTTTATTTGGGGAAAAAATATAGTTCTATAAAGGAAATTAAAGCCGAAATACGCGACTATTCGTTGCAAAATGGTTATGGTATCAAATTCCCTCAAAGCGACAAACGACGACTGACGGCTAAATGCGTAGATGGTTGTGAATGGCGACTGCATGCGTCACGGATGCAAGACGAGGAAACTTATCAAATAAAGAGTTTTCTCGATTCTCACAGTTGTGCGAGGGTAGTTGAGAATCCAAACGCTTGTAGCAAAGTATATTGCAAATCATTATCTTGACAGGTTTAAAAGTCAACCTATGTGGGAAATATCTTCCATCATCGAGACAGTCAGCAAGGATTTCGCTGTCAACATAACGTCCAATATTGCAAAAAGAGCAAGAAGTATAGCTCGGACACGTAACGAAGGCAGCGGCGACGAACAATACAAGCAAGTCTGGTCGTACGCAGCTGAAATTTATAGATCAATCCAGGTAGTTCGATATACATACATGCTTACGAGGTGGACTCTAACACGTGGGCATATCAAAGAATGTATATGTGCATGGCTGCGTGCAAAGCAGGTTTGTTGCAGTTGGTAGACATATTATCTGTTTGGACGGTTGTCATCTAAAAGGGTCGTGTCCCGGACAATTACTCACAGCCGTGAGTATCGATGGCAACGATGGAATATATCCTGTTGCGGTTGCAAATGTCGAAAGAGAATCCGAGGACACATGGACGTGGTTTTTGCAACACCTGAAGCGAGACTTGAACCTTGGCGAGGGAGACGGATGGACATTTATTTCTGATCGACAAAAGGTATAATACATTTCTAATTGTGATTCTTGCATTAAATTAATTAATTTAATTAATTAATTTAATTTTCGTTGAAATTTCAGGGGTTGTTGAATGCCGTTGAAAAGAATTTAAAGATTCCGAGCAGCGCTTCTGCCTCCGGCATATGTACGCAAACTTCAAATCCTTGTTCCGGGGCAGAGCATACCGAGATGCGATGTGGAGTGCGGCCAGGGCACCGACAGAGTATCATTTCAACCACGAAATGAGCAAATTATTCCAGCTTAGCCCAGATGCTCACGCATGGCTCCGAGCAGAAGAGCCTAAATATTGGGCTTCTCATGCCTTCTCTTGGGTACCCAAGTGCGATATGGGTCTGAATAATTTGAGCGAGTCATTCAATGCAGTTCTACTGCCTGCGAGGGACAAACCGATCTTGACCATGTTCGAGCTGATTCGAAAGTGTTTGATGACTCGCATCGTCAAGAAATTTGAGAAGTTGGCCCAATCAACAGACCTCCTGTGTCCCAAGATCAAGGATAAGCTTCACAAGATAGGAATGACAGCTCAACATTGGAGTGCTCAACGTGCGGGAGATGCACGATTTGAGGTGAGTAACGGCCACGAATCATATACAGTTGACATGGGTACGTGGATGTGCAACTGCACCAGGTGGATGCGTACTGGAATTCCGTGTGTCCATGCCATTCCATGCATCCGGTTCATGAGAATGCCACCAGAAAATTACGTGCATCCATGCTACCACCGGGTGACCTACCTGCAGATGTACTCACAGTTTATACGACCCGTGAGCGGCAATCAAATGTGGCCGGTCGTGACAGATGTGAAGCAACTCATCCCGCCGAGAAGATATCGCCAACCTGGTAGGCCGAAGAAGACAAGAGTGCGGGATGTCGACGAGCCATCGAGTTCGACAACGATTAGGCGAAACTCGCAAATGACTTGCAGTATATGTCGGCAGAAGGGGCACAATAGTCGCACTTGTCCTCACCGGGGATCCACTTCAGGAGCTGCTACTGAAGACACGTTTATGGGATTTAACACAGCTGAAGGGACGCAAGAATCTGTGACACGCGGCCGACGCAGAAAATAATTGATCGTTATTAATTATGTTGCAAGTGACCGTTACAATATCAGTCTAATTATTTTTCTCTTATTTATGTGATATAATAATGAAAAATAAAACAAACAAATGAAAAAACAATAATAGATTTATTAATAATGACGTTAAGTTAATTTATGTAAAATTGAATTGAATTTAATAAAATTAATTAATTAAGAAGATAATTTATTAAATTAATTAAGATAATTAAATTGATTAATTAAATTTTAAAAAAATGACAGAGTTTCGTTTGTTTTATAACTCCCCCATAGCAATCTTCAGACAATTCCTGCATATTCAGATTGCACATATATACCCAACAGCCAGATACAGTTCACAAATAATCTAAACTAAACGAAACTAAAATCATTAACAATCATCAACTAAATAATAAATTACAATAAACTAAATAACAAAAATATTACAAAAAAATAAACTAAACTACGGTAAGGGCGGGGGATCATATCATCGCCCTCATCTACGCCGCCTGTAGGCTGATGCTCGAAGTAGTCTTCGGACCCGCAATTGGGACCTCTGGTCCCACCTCGATCCAAGGTCTCCTGCATCGTATCCAGCCTCCGATCCAAATGCTGCTGCATCGTATCCAGCCTCCTATCCAAACTCTGCTGCACCGTAATCCTCGATCCTCCGATGCAGACTGTCACTCATCTGAACAAGATAATCATATATCTGTCAGATCCCTGTGCTGCGGCGGTGGCGGCGCGGAGCATACTCGGTATATGGGGCATCATCTGGGCCGGGGGAGGGGCCCGGGGGCGTCTCCATCTGACCATCTCGTGATGTGGAGGCTCGGGATGACCCTTGGACGCCCAAGAACCGTCGACTTCGACTAGGATCATTCGAGTCAAATGAGCCCTGTCAAATACATCGAAAGATCTATGGGCTCGGAGCTGCTCTCCGACTGGAGGCTGAATCTGCGCTCGCTGTAGGATCTTCCAAATTAAGGTCCCGTACGGCAGATTCTTGTTCTTCGTTCGCCTATCTCTTCCATGTGACCCACAATCATGTAGCCGGGGTCGAACGACTGGCTGGTGTATAGCTTATGCATCACATAGAGATCCATCCAGCTAACAAGATCTCTGTGTCCATCCCTCGGAAGGATGGTGTGGGCTAATGAGGTTGTGAATAACCCGAGCTTTGACATTCAAGTCCCTCGATCTCGGCTTCACGAACCCGACAATCTCTGCATTACGGTGGATTTGCCGCCATGAACATTAGGCCCTCTTTTGTGCTGGCAAAATGACACTGCCTGGAAGCGTGATAATATTGCTCGGCGTCCTCAATGGCAAATCCGAGCAGCTCATTGATGATTTGTGCATTTACGGCGACGTCTGAACCGAAGAGATACGTCCTCAAATGACCTGTATTCCCGGCACTATGCATGTTCGCATTAAAACAGGCGAACAACTCTGTCACAGCTGTCGCCCCTCATGTCGTACACACCGTGCAAAGAGATGGCGTCAAACATCTCCTGGATCCCGAAACCCTCCCAACCTCTGAAGTTGGTAGTCTTCCCGTAAAAAATGGAGCGAATCCCCATATCTTGGTCGTATTGCTCCTTTGACGCCCGACTTCGAAACTCTATCGAATAACGGCCCGGGGGCGGTTGCCGCTCTTCCTCTGTCGATGGATTTGATGTTTCATCTAGTTCATTCCGTCGTGGACCTTTTCGACCAATAAACGTTCTCGGCATTTTCGGATTTTTCAAATCTGTCCGGGGTCGGAGATTCGAGTTTTCTGGTTTTGTCGCCTAAATAACCTCACGAAATGAGGATTTTCAGTGCAAAAATCGTGAAATATGGCAAAGAACGGTTCGGATTTTGGCTCGGTTTTAGGGATTGGGGGCTCGGTTTAGGGCTTGGGTGCAAGGTTTAAGATTTGGTGCTCCGATTTGGGTGGTTTTGGATCAGATTTGGACGATTTTGGCAGCACAACGTTGGATTCTGAAGATTTCGCGGAGAGAAAAGTCGGGTTTCGGCGGTTAAAATCGTCCAAATGAGCCTCGGTCGACGATCTACTATCGCAGAACGGGTACCCGTTAGAGGGTGAACACCCCCCGCATTCGTGACACCGGGTACCCGTTGTTTGAATGCGGGTACCGTCTGATGAACATTCAAACAACGGGTACCCGCATGAAGAAAAACGGGTACCCGTTGTTTGAGTATCAAATTTTCGTTGAATAGCCTGCTCGCACGTGAGGAGCATGTGCCCTCTAACGGGAACGGGTACCCGTTCTCTGTACGCGGCCACCCGTTCTCAGTTAAGACCGTGCTTTTTTTTTTCTTTTTTTTTTTCATTTAATTACCGGCAGACCAAAACTTTAAATGTCGACCAAAAGTTAGAGGGACGTGACAATTATGGTATTAGATTTTAAACAATTTATTTTGAAATTTTGACATTACATAAATTAAAATAATTACAAAATTCACTTGCGTCATAATTATTGACTGTCAATTATTGGATTCTCAACTACCCTCGCACAGTTGTGAGAATCGATAAAACTCTTTATTTCAACGACTTGCTCGTCTTGCATCCGCGACGCATGCAGTCGCCATGCACAACCTTCTGCGCATTTAGCCGTGAGTCGTCGTTTGTCGCATTGAGGAATTTGATGCTATAACCATTTTGCAACGAATATTCCCTTATGTCGCCTTTTAATTACCTGCATACAACTATATTTTTTTCCTAAATAGAACTCATTTGAGAAGAGTGATGAAGAAGAGAAGAGAATAGAAGAGTGAGGGGGTGGTACGAGAAGAGGAGGGCGAGGGAGCCTTTAAATAGGCCTGGAAACGGGTACCCGGTGATGCAGAACGGGTACCCGTTGTCAACAGCAAAGCCCGTGATCGAGCGTATAATTGATCACGGGTCTCACAGAGGACGGGTTGCCGCATCAGGAGAACGGGTACCCGTTCTCCGTCACGGGCACTGACAAGGTGATCGCGGGGGGTCTTCACCCTCTGAAGAGCATTATCGGGGAGAACGGGTACCCGCTGTCTGAGAACGGGTTACCCGTTCATCCTCGGGGGCGTTTTGGAGGGTGAAGACCCTCGCGAATGTGAGGCACATTTGCACGCGGGGGGTCTTCACCCTCTAAAATGCCCCCGAGGAAAAACGGGTACCGTTCTCAGACAACGGGTACCCGTTCTCCCGACTCACTCCCCGCGGAAGGGTATACGGGTACCCGGAAAGCCATTTTTCGTCCATTATCGAAACTTCGAGCCAGTTTTTGCACGCTTAAAATAGTTCGATCCATTTTTTGCACTCAGTCGATAGTTCGATCCAGAAAATGCATTTAACCCTTGATTTTATTGACTTGGATATTAATGAAAGTTTAAGAAATTAGAAGATTCCCTCACTTTTAATTGATGAGTTTATGATTTTATTTTAATTTAAATTTTAAATTTTTATCTTAAAATTTGAAAACATTACAATTCAATCACTACAATTAAACCATGAAATCTAAACTTCCCTGCAATGACAATGGGGACGACGAAGAGAAATTATAGAAAAAAATATGGGTTAAATTTCAGTGTTAATGAGTTTTGAATATTTTTATAATTAATTATAGTGAAATATCATCTGAATATTACAACCATAGGCCTCTACAGGATTCTATAAGTAGTGTTATATGATTTTCCGCAGAGATAATAGTAAATCCGCTATTGATGGTTACCTCGACGACCATGAAAATTAACTTATTTTCAAATTATTAGAACTTGCAAGAACGAATTCTAGATTCAAAGCAGCAATAGTAGCCTCAATCGAAAATCTAAACTAACCACCCTGAAAATTATTTAGTAAAACTGCCGAAGAATCGTGTTGAGATGACAATGAAACTAGTCTGCCAAACCAAAAAAAAAAAAAAAAAAAAAAAAAAAAAAAAAAAAAAAAAAAAAAAAAAAAAAAAAAAAAAAAAAAAAAAAAAAAAAAAAAAAAAAAAAAAAAAAAAAAAAAAAAAAAAAAAAAAAAAAAAAAAAAAAAAAAAAAAAAAAAAAAAAAAAAAAAAAAAAAAAAAAAAAAAAAAAAAAAAAAAAAAAAAAAAAAAAAAAAAAAAAAAAAAAAAAAAAAAAAAAAAAAAAAAAAAAAAAAAAAAAAAAAAAAAAAAAAAAAAAAAAAAAAAAAAAAAAAAAAAAAAAAAAAAAAAAAAAAAAAAAAAAAAAAAAAAAAAAAAAAAAAAAAAAAAAAAAAAAAAAAAAAAAAAAAAAAAAAAAAAAAAAAAAAAAAAAAAAAAAAAAAAAAAAAAAAAAAAAAAAAAAAAAAAAAAAAAAAAAAAAAAAAAAAAAAAAAAAAAAAAAAAAAAAAAAAAAAAAAAAAAAAAAAAAAAAAAAAAAAAAAAAAAAAAAAAAAAAAAAAAAAAAAAAAAAAAAAAAAAAAAAAAAAAAAAAAAAAAAAAAAAAAAAAAAAAAAAAAAAAAAAAAAAAAAAAAAAAAAAAAAAAAAAAAAAAAAAAAAAAAAAAAAAAAAAAAAAAAAAAAAAAAAAAAAAAAAAAAAAAAAAAAAAAAAAAAAAAAAAAAAAAAAAAAAAAAAAAAAAAAAAAAAAAAAAAAAAAAAAAAAAAAAAAAAAAAAAAAAAAAAAAAAAAAAAAAAAAAAAAAAAAAAAAAAAAAAAAAAAAAAAAAAAAAAAAAAAAAAAAAAAAAAAAAAAAAAAAAAAAAAAAAAAAAAAAAAAAAAAAAAAAAAAAAAAAAAAAAAAAAAAAAAAAAAAAAAAAAAAAAAAAAAAAAAAAAAAAAAAAAAAAAAAAAAAAAAAAAAAAAAAAAAAAAAAAAAAAAAAAAAAAAAAAAAAAAAAAAAAAAAAAAAAAAAAAAAAAAAAAAAAAAAAAAAAAAAAAAAAAAAAAAAAAAAAAAAAAAAAAAAAAAAAAAAAAAAAAAAAAAAAAAAAAAAAAAAAAAAAAAAAAAAAAAAAAAAAAAAAAAAAAAAAAAAAAAAAAAAAAAAAAAAAAAAAAAAAAAAAAAAAAAAAAAAAAAAAAAAAAAAAAAAAAAAAAAAAAAAAAAAAAAAAAAAAAAAAAAAAAAAAAAAAAAAAAAAAAAAAAAAAAAAAAAAAAAAAAAAAAAAAAAAAAAAAAAAAAAAAAAAAAAAAAAAAAAAAAAAAAAAAAAAAAAAAAAAAAAAAAAAAAAAAAAAAAAAAAAAAAAAAAAAAAAAAAAAAAAAAAAAAAAAAAAAAAAAAAAAAAAAAAAAAAAAAAAAAAAAAAAAAAAAAAAAAAAAAAAAAAAAAAAAAAAAAAAAAAAAAAAAAAAAAAAAAAAAAAAAAAAAAAAAAAAAAAAAAAAAAAAAAAAAAAAAAAAAAAAAAAAAAAAAAAAAAAAAAAAAAAAAAAAAAAAAAAAAAAAAAAAAAAAAAAAAAAAAAAAAAAAAAAAAAAAAAAAAAAAAAAAAAAAAAAAAAAAAAAAAAAAAAAAAAAAAAAAAAAAAAAAAAAAAAAAAAAAAAAAAAAAAAAAAAAAAAAAAAAAAAAAAAAAAAAAAAAAAAAAAAAAAAAAAAAAAAAAAAAAAAAAAAAAAAAAAAAAAAAAAAAAAAAAAAAAAAAAAAAAAAAAAAAAAAAAAAAAAAAAAAAAAAAAAAAAAAAAAAAAAAAAAAAAAAAAAAAAAAAAAAAAAAAAAAAAAAAAAAAAAAAAAAAAAAAAAAAAAAAAAAAAAAAAAAAAAAAAAAAAAAAAAAAAAAAAAAAAAAAAAAAAAAAAAAAAAAAAAAAAAAAAAAAAAAAAAAAAAAAAAAAAAAAAAAAAAAAAAAAAAAAAAAAAAAAAAAAAAAAAAAAAAAAAAAAAAAAAAAAAAAAAAAAAAAAAAAAAAAAAAAAAAAAAAAAAAAAAAAAAAAAAAAAAAAAAAAAAAAATGCGAAGCCAGCGGATAAATTTGAGAATTGTGTCATTGTCAAGTGTTCAGTTACATTCGGTAGTGGGTGAATGATAATATTCTCAACCATGTCAGTGAGGAAAAGAATACTTAGAACTTGTGGAAAAGCTTGAGGAGTTATACGCTCAAAAGACCGGCAACAACAAGTTGTTTTTTTATCAAGTAGCTTCTATAGTTGAAATACCAAAATGGAAAAGCAATGACCGATCACTTGAATACATTTTAGGGAATTATCAATCAGTTGGCTGTAATGAAATTAAGTTTGATGAAGAGGTTAAGAGGTTGATGCTTCTTGGAACCTTACAAGACTTGTGGGAGACGTTCAGAATGTCGTTGTCCAACTAGGCCCCGAATGGTGTTTTGGCTATGGATGTAGTGAAGAGTAGTGTTCTGAATGAGAAAATGAGAAGAAAGTTGATCAGTTCTTCTTCACAGTCAGACGTCCTAATCATAAAAAATAGGGAGATGAGTCAAAGAAAAGGTTCGGACACAGAAACCGAAGTCAAAGCAAGTTGGCAAAATACACCAACGTTGAGTGTCATTATTGTGGCAAGAAGGGACACATCAAGAAATTTTGTCGAAAGTTTCTTCGAGAGAATCTGAATGCCAAGGGAAAGGAAAAGAAGACCGAAGTGGGTGATACAAGTGAGAATATAGCCACGGCCACCGAGGAGTTCTTTATTGTGTACGACAGAGACATCGTCAATCTCGCTTGCCAAGATACGAGGTGGGTGATCGATAGTGGTGCTTTGGTACATGTCACTTCGCAGAGAGATTTCTTCACATCCTATACTTCCGGTGACCTTGGAAGTGTAAGAATGAGAAATGGTGGCGTTGCAAAAGCAATTGGAACGAGAGACGTGCATTTGAAGACTGACAACGACAACACCTTGGTTTTGAGAGCTATTAAGCATATCTCCAACATCCGCATGAATTTGATCTCGACTGGCAAGGTCGACGATGAAGGGTTTGCAACACCTTTCGTGATGGAAAATGGAGGCGCACCAAAGGCTCTTTGATTGTGGTGAGGGGATAAAAATGTTCCTCATTGTATGTGATTGTTAGTGATTTTCTACATCTAACGCAAGTGCATATGTCGCTAAAGAAGTAATAAAAGTAAGTAAAAGTCGATCCAACGAGGATAATCTTAACTAAATATAATTGCTATAAAATTATATAAAATAAAGATGAAATATCAAGAAAAATGGCGTGAGTGGCCAGGAATGATAAAAATAGAGTTTATTCAGAAATAATAAAAAAAAAAAAAAAAAAAAAAAAAAAAAAAAAAAAAAAAAAAAAAAAAAAAAAAAAAAAAAAAAAAAAAAAAAAAAAAAAAAAAAAAAAAAAAAAAAAAAAAAAAAAAAAAAAAAAAAAAAAAAAAAAAAAAAAAAAAAAAAAAAAAAAAAAAAAAAAAAAAAAAAAAAAAAAAAAAAAAAAAAAAAAAAAAAAAAAAAAAAAAAAAAAAAAAAAAAAAAAAAAAAAAAAAAAAAAAAAAAAAAAAAAAAAAAAAAAAAAAAAAAAAAAAAAAAAAAAAAAAAAAAAAAAAAAAAAAAAAAAAAAAAAAAAAAAAAAAAAAAAAAAAAAAAAAAAAAAAAAAAAAAAAAAAAAAAAAAAAAAAAAAAAAAAAAAAAAAAAAAAAAAAAAAAAAAAAAAAAAAAAAAAAAAAAAAAAAAAAAAAAAAAAAAAAAAAAAAAAAAAAAAAAAAAAAAAAAAAAAAAAAAAAAAAAAAAAAAAAAAAAAAAAAAAAAAAAAAAAAAAAAAAAAAAAAAAAAAAAAAAAAAAAAAAAAAAAAAAAAAAAAAAAAAAAAAAAAAAAAAAAAAAAAAAAAAAAAAAAAAAAAAAAAAAAAAAAAAAAAAAAAAAAAAAAAAAAAAAAAAAAAAAAAAAAAAAAAAAAAAAAAAAAAAAAAAAAAAAAAAAAAAAAAAAAAAAAAAAAAAAAAAAAAAAAAAAAAAAAAAAAAAAAAAAAAAAAAAAAAAAAAAAAAAAAAAAAAAAAAAAAAAAAAAAAAAAAAAAAAAAAAAAAAAAAAAAAAAAAAAAAAAAAAAAAAAAAAAAAAAAAAAAAAAAAAAAAAAAAAAAAAAAAAAAAAAAAAAAAAAAAAAAAAAAAAAAAAAAAAAAAAAAAAAAAAAAAAAAAAAAAAAAAAAAAAAAAAAAAAAAAAAAAAAAAAAAAAAAAAAAAAAAAAAAAAAAAAAAAAAAAAAAAAAAAAAAAAAAAAAAAAAAAAAAAAAAAAAAAAAAAAAAAAAAAAAAAAAAAAAAAAAAAAAAAAAAAAAAAAAAAAAAAAAAAAAAAAAAAAAAAAAAAAAAAAAAAAAAAAAAAAAAAAAAAAAAAAAAAAAAAAAAAAAAAAAAAAAAAAAAAAAAAAAAAAAAAAAAAAAAAAAAAAAAAAAAAAAAAAAAAAAAAAAAAAAAAAAAAAAAAAAAAAAAAAAAAAAAAAAAAAAAAAAAAAAAAAAAAAAAAAAAAAAAAAAAAAAAAAAAAAAAAAAAAAAAAAAAAAAAAAAAAAAAAAAAAAAAAAAAAAAAAAAAAAAAAAAAAAAAAAAAAAAAAAAAAAAAAAAAAAAAAAAAAAAAAAAAAAAAAAAAAAAAAAAAAAAAAAAAAAAAAAAAAAAAAAAAAAAAAAAAAAAAAAAAAAAAAAAAAAAAAAAAAAAAAAAAAAAAAAAAAAAAAAAAAAAAAAAAAAAAAAAAAAAAAAAAAAAAAAAAAAAAAAAAAAAAAAAAAAAAAAAAAAAAAAAAAAAAAAAAAAAAAAAAAAAAAAAAAAAAAAAAAAAAAAAAAAAAAAAAAAAAAAAAAAAAAAAAAAAAAAAAAAAAAAAAAAAAAAAAAAAAAAAAAAAAAAAAAAAAAAAAAAAAAAAAAAAAAAAAAAAAAAAAAAAAAAAAAAAAAAAAAAAAAAAAAAAAAAAAAAAAAAAAAAAAAAAAAAAAAAAAAAAAAAAAAAAAAAAAAAAAAAAAAAAAAAAAAAAAAAAAAAAAAAAACTCACCTAAATTCTAGGGGATTCTCTAGCCAATTCTCTCTCTCTCTCTCTCTCTCTCTCTCTCTCTCTCTCTCTCTCTCTCTCTCTCTCTCTCTCTCTCTCTCTCTCTCTCTCTCTCTCTCTCTCTCTCTCTCTCTCTCTCTCTCTCTCTCTCTCTCTCTCTCTCTCTCTCTCTCTCTCTCTCTCTCTCTCTCTCTCTCTCTCTCTCTCTCTCTCTCTCTCTCTCTCTCTCTCTCTCTCTCTCTCTCTCTCTCTCTCTCTCTCTCTCTCTCTCTCTCTCTCTCTCTCTCTCTCTCTCTCTCTCTCTCTCTCTCTCTCTCTCTCTCTCTCTCTCTCTCTCTCTCTCTCTCTCTCTCTCTCTCTCTCTCTCTCTCTCTCTCTCTCTCTCTCTCTCTCTCTCTCTCTCTCTCTCTCTCTCTCTCTCTCTCTCTCTCTCTCTCTCTCTCTCTCTCTCTCTCTCTCTCTCTCTCTCTCTCTCTCTCTCTCTCTCTCTCTCTCTCTCTCTCTCTCTCTCTCTCTCTCTCTCTCTCTCTCTCTCTCTCTCTCTCTCTCTCTCTCTCTCTCTCTCTCTCTCTCTCTCTCTCTCTCTCTCTCTCTCTCTCTCTCTCTCTCTCTCTCTCTCTCTCTCTCTCTCTCTCTCTCTCTCTCTCTCTCTCTCTCTCTCTCTCTCTCTCTCTCTCTCTCTCTCTCTCTCTCTCTCTCTCTCTCTCTCTCTCTCTCTCTCTCTCTCTCTCTCTCTCTCTCTCTCTCTCTCTCTCTCTCTCTCTCTCTCTCTCTCTCTCTCTCTCTCTCTCTCTCTCTCTCTCTCTCTCTCTCTCTCTCTCTCTCTCTCTCTCTCTCTCTCTCTCTCTCTCTCTCTCTCTCTCTCTCTCTCTCTCTCTCTCTCTCTCTCTCTCTCTCTCTCTCTCTCTCTCTCTCTCTCTCTCTCTCTCTCTCTCTCTCTCTCTCTCTCTCTCTCTCTCTCTCTCTCTCTCTCTCTCTCTCTCTCTCTCTCTCTCTCTCTCTCTCTCTCTCTCTCTCTCTCTCTCTCTCTCTCTCTCTCTCTCTCTCTCTCTCTCTCTCTCTCTCTCTCTCTCTCTCTCTCTCTCTCTCTCTCTCTCTCTCTCTCTCTCTCTCTCTCTCTCTCTCTCTCTCTCTCTCTCTCTCTCTCTCTCTCTCTCTCTCTCTCTCTCTCTCTCTCTCTCTCTCTCTCTCTCTCTCTCTCTCTCTCTCTCTCTCTCTCTCTCTCTCTCTCTCTCTCTCTCTCTCTCTCTCTCTCTCTCTCTCTCTCTCTCTCTCTCTCTCTCTCTCTCTCTCTCTCTCTCTCTCTCTCTCTCTCTCTCTCTCTCTCTCTCTCTCTCTCTCTCTCTCTCTCTCTCTCTCTCTCTCTCTCTCTCTCTCTCTCTCTCTCTCTCTCTCTCTCTCTCTCTCTCTCTCTCTCTCTCTCTCTCTCTCTCTCTCTCTCTCTCTCTCTCTCTCTCTCTCTCTCTCTCTCTCTCTCTCTCTCTCTCTCTCTCTCTCTCTCTCTCTCTCTCTCTCTCTCTCTCTCTCTCTCTCTCTCTCTCTCTCTCTCTCTCTCTCTCTCTCTCTCTCTCTCTCTCTCTCTCTCTCTCTCTCTCTCTCTCTCTCTCTCTCTCTCTCTCTCTCTCTCTCTCTCTCTCTCTCTCTCTCTCTCTCTCTCTCTCTCTCTCTCTCTCTCTCTCTCTCTCTCTCTCTCTCTCTCTCTCTCTCTCTCTCTCTCTCTCTCTCTCTCTCTCTCTCTCTCTCTCTCTCTCTCTCTCTCTCTCTCTCTCTCTCTCTCTCTCTCTCTCTCTCTCTCTCTCTCTCTCTCTCTCTCTCTCTCTCTCTCTCTCTCTCTCTCTCTCTCTCTCTCTCTCTCTCTCTCTCTCTCTCTCTCTCTCTCTCTCTCTCTCTCTCTCTCTCTCTCTCTCTCTCTCTCTCTCTCTCTCTCTCTCTCTCTCTCTCTCTCTCTCTCTCTCTCTCTCTCTCTCTCTCTCTCTCTCTCTCTCTCTCTCTCTCTCTCTCTCTCTCTCTCTCTCTCTCTCTCTCTCTCTCTCTCTCTCTCTCTCTCTCTCTCTCTCTCTCTCTCTCTCTCTCTCTCTCTCTCTCTCTCTCTCTCTCTCTCTCTCTCTCTCTCTCTCTCTCTCTCTCTCTCTTGGGGTGAAGCCTTGAGTATAGTGGTTCATGTTTTGAATCTCACACCGAGTGTTCCGTTGGATTTTGAAGTTCCAAACATGATGTAGTCAGGAAAAGAAGTATCTTATAATCATTTGTGCATCTTTGGGTGCAAGACCTTTGTTCATATTTCGAAAGATGAGCGGTTGAAGCTCGATGTGAAGACGAGGCCGTGTGTGTTCATCGACTATGGTTTTGATGAGTTTGGCTACAAGTTCTACGATCCAGTGCAGAAAAAGCTTGTCAGAAGTAGAGATGCTGTGTTCGTGAAAGATCAAGGCATCAAAAGACATCGATAAGGCGGAAATGGCAGATAGGTACAGTGATGATTTGATCGATTTGGATCAAATTTCTCCACACGCAGAGCATTTCGATCAAGGGGGGAATGGAACCGGAGCATGATATCGGTCCTGCAAATGGCGAAATTCCCACTGCTGATAAGGTTGAACCGATTGAGCAAGTCGAAGAAGAGGTTCAAGAGTTACCAGACAAACCTGCTTTGAGAAGATCCACTAGAGCAGTGTCCTTCGATGAGATACACCTCAGATAAGTATGTGATGCTCGCAGATGCCGGAGAACCCGACACTTACCAATAGGCGACTTCTGTTAATGAAAAGAAAGAGTGGTTGAAAGCCATGGAATAGTAAATACAATCTCTTCACGAGAATCACACGTATGACTTGGTGAAGTTACCTCAAGGCAAGAAAGCTCTCAAGATACAGATTGAGTCTACAGGTTGAAGACTGAAAATGCAAGCTCACAGCCAGGATACAAGGCTCAGTTAGTGTGAAGGGGTACAGTTGGAAGAAAGGAATCAACTTTGAACAAATATTCTCACTGGTAGTGAAGATGTCCTCGATTCGAGTTGCAAGATAGCTAAGTTGAAAGGAGAGCTGAGCAAGTCATTTGCGATGAAAGACTCGGGTGCGGCGAAGAAGATACTTGGTATGAAGATCTCTCGTGATAGAAGAATGAGAAACTTTGGTTGTCTCAGGAAGATTACATCGAAAAGGTACTTAAAAGGTTCAACATGAGCAAAGCCAAAGTTGTGTGTTCTCCATTTGCAGGTTACTCATGCTCAATATGGTAGCAATGTCTTATAAGTGATAAGGACAAGGCAGATAAGAGTCAAATTCTTTATGTGTCTACAGTTGGCAGTTTGATGTATGCCATGGTTTGTACTCGACTCGATATTGCTCATTCCGTTAGAGTAGTTAGCCGGTTCCTTTCCATCTTGGCAAAGAACACTGGGAAGCGATGAAGCAGATACTCAGATATCACCGAGGTACTTACAGGTTGTGTTTGTGTTTCGTGGTAGTGATCTTATGCTAGTTGCATATACCGATTCAGATATAGCCGGGTGGTGATGTTGATTTCAGGAAGTCTGTTTCGAAATTCTTGATGACTTTTACAGGGGGAGCCGTGTCTTGGCAATTGAAGCTGCAAGTGTGTGTTGCTCTATCCACCATAGAAGTCGAGTACATCGCGATTACTGAGAGTTGTAAAGAGGCTTTATGGATGAGGAGATTTCTTGAGGAATTGGGCTTACACCAAGAGAAGTATGTTGTGTTCAGCGATAGCCATAATGTTATCCACCTCTCTAAGAATTCGTCTTTTTAGTTGAGGTCCAAGCATGTTGATGTGAGGTATCATTGGATTCGAGACTTGCTTGAAACGAAGCAATTGCACTTGGCAAAAGTGCACACTAGTGAGAACAGTTCAGATATGTTGACGAAAGATTTGCCGAAGGAGAAGCTCAAGGCTTGTCAGAAAGAGCGGGTTTGTTGGAGCCCACCACATGAGCAAGAAGGGGAGTTTTTTGGGATCCGAATGTGTGGGCTTGGATCAATTATGGGCAATGGCCCAATTTAAAAAAAAAGGTATAATAATAACAAGGGGGAGAAACTTGTCTGGCAAGTCAACTTCAGCAGAAGCTCTATAGTCTGACATTTTTTAGCGATCCCTCAACCAATCCTCAGTGAGTGAATGCTTCTCCTTCTATCTTCTTTCGATGTCTTTATTATCTTTGTAATTGCTTCATCAGAAAACAAGAGCTTTTCAGCTTCGAACTGCAGCGGCCTGAACAAGGTTACTCTATGCATGTGAAGGGAAGTATTTGACTGAGAAGGCAACTCAAGAATCAACTGACACCTGATTCTGTGAAGGATCATGATGAGCTGGAGGTCATCAACTTTTCTTGTTCTATTCCAGTAGTAAATGTAAGTGGCTTTATTGAAGTTGAAGATCATGGATTCAGCAGCAACATCTTTCATTTATAATTGCCGAGGATGATGTGTATTGAAACTTGGTGTACCCATTATTATTGATCGATAGTGGACATTTTAAGCGGCCAATCAGGTCCCGTGGTTTTTACTCATTTTTGGAGTTTTCCACGCTAAAAGTGTTTGTGTCTCACTCTTGTTTGTTTGCTTGGTAATTATTGTGCTTGTGCTTGATTGATTGAACCTTTGGTGTTTTTTGAACTCGGTACAAAATTCTTTTTCATCAACCCCTGATCAACAAATCAAATTCAGAATCCATATAAGTGACAATCATATCTATTCTCTTTTTTATGTTTCTCTTACCTTATGATGGTAAGAAAATGTTGTTTTTCTAAACTTCTGAATGCATGGTTGCAAAATGAATTCCAACAATATGTAATTTTTAAATCATGGAACTTGGTAGTTAATTCACATATGCATATGTTTTACTTGCTAAAATTATTTCTCATTAGTAGTTTTAAAATTTAGGTGAATGTTTGGTAAGAAGAAGCATTGATAGCTTATCGAGATTCTTCCAGTTGCAGGCGAGAACGTAAACGAGGTGACTAATAATTAATTGGTGTAAATTCAAAGATCAATGTAAATATTTATTTGAAGAATATTATGATTTCAATAAGATGAGATAGTGAAAGTCACTGTGTTTTTAGAATTTAATTATGATTTTAGTATGTCGAGATTGTTGAGTTCATTAGTTTATCATGTTTTGAAGATTTAAATAGAATTAGAAATGTGTGAATTAGTTAGTGTTATATCATTTAAATACTTGAATGTCATTTAACTACAATTATTATGAGTCGGCTTATTTAATTATACCACGTATAATTAAATAAGCCGACTCATAATAATTGTAGTTAAATGACATTCAAGTATTTAAATGAATGATCGAGGATTTATGATGGTACAATGTAAAAACAGTTGAGTTTTCTTACTGGAGATGAAAATGAAAAGAACGAACAAGATGAAGCAGAAGAACAATGGCGGCAACATAGAGTTATTTGAAACCTTTTCTATTTCTCTTCAAAAATGAGTCCTAAAGTTTTCATACACGTGTTGTGAGACTCATGATGAGCATTGGAAAAAGAGAAGAGTAACTCTAACTAAAATAGAGTAATTAAGTAACTACAATGTACAAACATCTACTAACAAAAACGAGAGTATTTGACATTTGAGGATTAATAAAAATTATACATTTGAGGATTAATGGAGGTCGAAATTGAATTTAATCGTACGTAAAGATTTTAATTATTTTAAGAAAATTAGGGTTTGAAAATTGAATAGATAAAGTTTAATTGGAGGAATAAAATGATTGTGAGCTTGTCCTTCTTCCACTTGTCAACCATTCATATCAAAATCCTTTGACACGTGAATATTTATCAAAAATAGGCATGCTATATGAAAAGTTTGTCAACCACATGCATGTTATAACAGTATGTGTATATATTTACATTGTAGAAACATCCCAACGCAAATGAAAAAGAAGATTGGAGGAGTAGTGTTATAATGATTTTCCAACGGAGATAATACCAAAAATTCGCCTTTGATGATCACCTCGACGGCTACATAGATTTACAAAATTGGGAACGGCAGTGGTTGACTCAACGGAAGAACTCAACTGATCAACATGAAAATTATTCAACAAAACTGTAGAGAATCACCTACGATGAAGCTAGTCCAGCCTAAAAATGACACTGGATTTTCTGATTTGGCTGTAGGCTGACGTTGCTTTGTCTCACTGTCATCGACAAACTCATATTCAGAATCCAAAAACTGAATTTTCCAAGTTCAAGAAATCAATCTTTTTCATCAGTTTATACGCACCGTATCAAAGAGTCTTGACGTGTCTTCTTGTTGAGAGCGTTTTGCCGGAGAAAGTAGTTATAAGCATGGCTGCTGACTTGGGCCGGTGTTCTGGTTGTCACGTATTGTCTGGAGATTCTTGTCCAGTGGACCCTTGCCAGATTCTCAAGGCCTACCAGAAATGATCTGTGCTCTTCCTCTGTCCAAGGAATCCCTAAAAGAACACATTTTCATGTAAAAAGAACAAAAACAAGTCTTGAAAGACTCAAAAATGAAAGATGTGATTTTTTTTTTTTTTTTTCCTGAATTTTTTTTTTTTTTTTTTTTTTTTTTTTTTTTTTTTTTTTTTTTTTTCTTCAACTCCGGGGATGGCCGTCGGAGGGTTTATCGAAGTTTTCTTTCGTGGAGACTCGAGACGAAGATAAAGAAGAGGGAGACGACGCCAAACAGTTCATACTGACATTTTCGTTGTTGTAGCTGCAGCGGATGAAGAAGAAACATGAAGCTGAACTCCAAACAGCTTAAGCCCTTTACAGGTCCTTGAATTATGTCCAACATTTCCACAAACTGAGCACTTGCCCATTTCCTCCTCGGCAAAGCTATCTCCAACTACTGTAGAGAGAGACAAAGTTAGAGGGAGAGAGAGATTGATGAAAATACATGCACAGTAACAGATGATTATTAGAAGGCCATACGAAGTTAGAGAAGAAACAGGAAGAAGAGACTGTGATTGATGAAAATAGAAGCACAGAAACGGAAGATCATTAGAAGGCCATAGTTTCTTGGTGGAGGTGGATATATATACGGTTTAAAAATTCTATTTAACATCGATACCTTATTAATTGGACTTAGGCTGCTGCTGATTCGTCTAAATTAAAAGTACTGCTAGGTGTAATATCTTCCAATTTGTATCGAATAATTATTTGTGTAATTATTATAATAATTATAAAATACTTTAATTGCATCAATCGTTATTTGACACGTCAACGAATTTTTCAAGAGGGTAGCTTTAGTATTATTTTAAAATTAATAATCCTAAGTTTTTGAATGTTTTGTCTGATACATTAAGTTGAAGGAACAATAAACGAAACTAAGTTTTGTTATTTAAAAAAAAAAAAAAAAAAAAAAAAAAAAAAAAAAAAAAAAAAAAAAAAAAAAAAAAAAAAAAAAAAAAAAAAAAAAAAAAAAAAAAAAAAAAAAAAAAAAAAAAAAAAAAAAAAAAAAAAAAAAAAAAAAAAAAAAAAAAAAAAAAAAAAAAAAAAAAAAAAAAAAAAAAAAAAAAAAAAAAAAAAAAAAAAAAAAAAAAAAAAAAAAAAAAAAAAAAAAAAAAAAAAAAAAAAAAAAAAAAAAAAAAAAAAAAAAAAAAAAAAAAAAAAAAAAAAAAAAAAAAAAAAAAAAAAAAAAAAAAAAAAAAAAAAAAAAAAAAAAAAAAAAAAAAAAAAAAAAAAAAAAAAAAAAAAAAAAAAAAAAAAAAAAAAAAAAAAAAAAAAAAAAAAAAAAAAAAAAAAAAAAAAAAAAAAAAAAAAAAAAAAAAAAAAAAAAAAAAAAAAAAAAAAAAAAAAAAAAAAAAAAAAAAAAAAAAAAAAAAAAAAAAAAAAAAAAAAAAAAAAAAAAAAAAAAAAAAAAAAAAAAAAAAAAAAAAAAAAAAAAAAAAAAAAAAAAAAAAAAAAAAAAAAAAAAAAAAAAAAAAAAAAAAAAAAAAAAAAAAAAAAAAAAAAAAAAAAAAAAAAAAAAAAAAAAAAAAAAAAAAAAAAAAAAAAAAAAAAAAAAAAAAAAAAAAAAAAAAAAAAAAAAAAAAAAAAAAAAAAAAAAAAAAAAAAAAAAAAAAAAAAAAAAAAAAAAAAAAAAAAAAAAAAAAAAAAAAAAAAAAAAAAAAAAAAAAAAAAAAAAAAAAAAAAAAAAAAAAAAAAAAAAAAAAAAAAAAAAAAAAAAAAAAAAAAAAAACACATGCATCAATCGTTATTTGACACGTCAACGAATTTTTCAAGAGGGTAGCTTTAGTATTATTTTAAAATTAATAATCCTAAGTTTTTGAATGTTTTGTCTGATACATTAAGTTGAAGGAACAATAAACGAAACTAAGTTTTGTTATTTAAAAAAAAAAAACACATGAAACCATTTGAATTGTTGTAGTATTATCTGAATGTTTTCAAAAACTAATTAAATTTATATTTGAATTAAATATCCCAAAATTGCGATTGAAATTTTCTAATGGACCAACACGATGCTTCATCATTCAAAAATCTTATAAATATCCAGGTTCTCTCCATCAAAGCTATCTCTCTCTCTCTCTCTCTCTCTCTCTCTCTCCACAAGAGCCTCTTTTCCTGTCGCAATGAGAGAAATTCAGCCTCTCTCTCTCACACGACAGAGGAGGCTCTCTTCCTGTAGCTATGGGAGAAAGATTTAGCCTCTCTTCCTGTAGCTATGGGAGAAAAGATTTAGCCTCTCTTCCTGTAGCTATGGGAGAAAAGATTTAGCCTCTCTTCCTGTAGCTATGGGAGAAAGATTTAGCCTCTCTTCCTGTAGCTATGGGAGAAAAGATTTAGCCTCTCTTCCTGTAGCTATGGGAGAAAAACATCTTCCTCGCCATTCCGGAAAACTCCGTTACTTCGGCAGCCAAACAAGAGCCCTCGTCGTTGACCACTCTATTACTTTTTCTGGTTAGTCATCCTGATTGATTCTTCTTTTGTGGTCTTTTTTAGCATTTGATTTGTGATCGATCACTGTGTATGTATGTACGTGTATATATCTATATATATATATATATATATATAT
This sequence comes from Begonia masoniana, assembly GCA_022432975.1. Lineage (NCBI taxonomy): Eukaryota > Viridiplantae > Streptophyta > Magnoliopsida > Cucurbitales > Begoniaceae > Begonia > Begonia masoniana. The sequence continues at coordinate 7,000,950 of CM039508.1, read as the reverse complement.
ATATATATATATATATATATATATATATATATATATATATATATATATATATATATATATATATATATATATATATATATATATATATATATATATATATATATATATATATATATATATATATATATATATATATATATATATATATATATATATATATATATATATATATATATATATATATATATATATATATATATATATATATATATATATATATATATATATATATATATATATATATATATATATATATATATATATATATATATATATATATATATATATATATATATATATATATATATATATATATATATATATATATATATATATATATATATATATATATATATATATATATATATATATATATATATATATATATATATATATATATATATATATATATATATATATATATATATATATATATATATATATATATATATATATATATATATATATATATATATATATATATATATATATATATATATATATATATATATATATATATATATATATATATATATATATATATATATATATATATATATATATATATATATATATATATATATATATATATATATATATATATATATATATATATATATATATATATATATATATATATATATATATATATATATATATATATATATATATATATATATATATATATATATATATATATATATATATATATATATATATATATATATATATATATATATATATATATATATATATATATATATATATATATATATATATATATATATATATATATATATATATATATATATATATATATATATATATATATATATATATATATATATATATATATATATATATATATATATATATATATATATATATATATATATATATATATATATATATATATATATATATATATATATATATATATATATATATATATATATATATATATATATATATATATATATATATATATATATATATATATATATATATATATATATATATATATATATATATATATATATATATATATATATATATATATATATATATATATATATATATATATATATATATATATATATATATATATATATATATATATATATATATATATATATATATATATATATATATATGGTCATTTTATAAGAAAAACAAAAACAAGTCGCGGCTACTTATTCGACTTATTTTTGTTCTTTCTTTTTACATGAAAATGTGTTCTTTTAGGGATTCCTTGGACAGAGGAAGATCACATATCATTTCTGGTAGGCCTTGAGAAGCTTCGCAAGGGTCACTGGACAAGAATCTCTAGACAATATGTGACAACCAGAACACCTGCCCAAGTCAGCAGCCATGCTCATAGCTACTTTCTCCGACAAAACGCTCTCGACAAGAAGAGACGTTCAAGACTCTTTGATACGGTGCGTATAAACCGATGAAAAATGTCCAAATAGCTTAAGCCCTCTACATGTCCTTGAATTGAGTCCACAATGCAAGCACTTTCTGCTCATTTCCTCATCGACAAAGCTCTCTCCAACAAAGTTAGAGAGAGAGAGACAAACCTTTTGCCCGAGTTCAAGAAGGAAAAAATGGTTAGTTCAAACAATTCTCATCGAAAAAGGAAATCCTTACACGAAAGTTTCATTAGATTCTTGGTGGGTGGAGATAAAAAAATTTTGAGTTGTACTTCGTTGTTCTTGTTGAGAGAGGTTTGTCATAGAAAATAATTTTTAGCATGGCTGGCGACGTAGGCCTGTGTGAGAGAGAAAGAATGAGAGTTAGAGAAACATAAAGAAGAGAATAGATATGATTGTCATTTATATGGATTCTGAATTTGATTGGTTGATAAGAGGTTGAGTGCAGTGAGACATAGAAAAGTCAAGTAATTTCAATATCAGAAAATTTAGAGTTTGTTTTTTTTTTTTTTTTTTTTTCTTTTGCAGCAGACTAGCTCATCATTCATCTGCAATTTTACTAAATGATTTCCAGGGTGGTCAGTTTAGACTTTCGATTGAGTCAACTATGGATGCTTTGAATCTAGAATTCGTTCTTACAAATTCAAATAATTTGAAAATAAGTTAATCTTCATGGTCGTCGAGGTGACCATCATTGGCGGATTTTTACTATTATCATTGCAAACAATCATTATAACACTTCTTATGGAATCTGTTAGAGGCCTATGGTTGTAATATTCCGATGATATTTCACTATAATTAATTATAAAAGTATTCAAAACTCATTAACACTTAAATTCAACTCTTAATTTTTTTTCTACGATATTCTTTGTCATCCCCATTGTCATTGCATGGAAGTTTAGATTTCATAGTTTAATCTAGAATTTCTAGAGTGATTGAATTATAACATTTTCAAATTTTCAAACAAAAATTTTAAATTTGAATTAAGATAAATATTAAAAATTCTCAATTAAAAGTAAATGAATTTTTCTAACTTCCTAATTTTCCATTAAATTAGACCAAATTCAAATTGAAGTTTATCACTTGAATCACGGAACCGAAACAAATTAGTTAAATACTCGGAATCGTCAAGATTGCGAAAATCAAAATATGATGGACAATGGGACGACTGTTATCATAGGGTTTAGATTTCATCATTACCGTTAGCTGTAATGATTACTTTTGTATACGTTTTTTATATTTTTCAAACCATTGTAGGTTTACTTCTTCATATTGATAATACAAAAAACACTGTTCATCTTCTTCTCTATTTTTCTATTTTTCTTCTTCTTCTTCAGTTCATCTACTTCTCTACATGGTATCAGAGCTAAAATGGCTTTGCCAAGCTCTACGATCCCGTCCTCTCCTTCGACTCATTCTTCCTCTTCCCTCCCTCCCTTTCATTTCTTGAACCAGACGCTTACCATTAAACTAGACACCACAAACTATCTCGTTTGGAAAACTCAAATCTTAAATGTTGTTATAGTTGTTGACTTATAGATTGTTTAAGTCATAATTTGTTTTTGATTATGTATTTGTATAATTAGTGTACAATTTGATTATGTGTATTTAAAGAGAATAATGAATATGAGTTTATTTGGAAATACCCTTGAAAAGAGTATTTTAGTTGTCTAATAAATCGGTTTGAGTGTACAGAATCAAATAGCAAAACAGGCTTGCATATACCGATCGCTACACGACAAAGAAATGATGCATCTGCCGATAGTGTTTTTGAAGACATCTGCCGATGTTATGTCAAGGTGCATTTGCCGATAGCTGTTGAAGCTACTCCTGCCGATGCCGGTTCATGACGTGTTGAGGTGCATATGCCGATAACATTTACAAGTCTCATCTGCCCGAGAAGCTCTAAGCGAGCATCTACCGATGACGTGGTCAGTGCTTATATGTTTCATCTGCCGAAGCGTTTTTGAAGATATCTGCCGATGACGTGTCAAGATGGATCTGCCGATAGCATTTGACGCTACTCATACCGATGTCGTTCAAGCTTGCACGTGTCGATCACTAGATGACAATTTTCAAGAGTTTATCTGCCGATGGTTTTTAAAGAGACTTCTGCCGATGGCGTTTTTAAAGAAACATCTGCCGATGGCTTTGAAGATTGCATGTGCCGATGAAGTTTACGAATTGTCTCTGCCGATGAGTTTTAAAGATGCTCCTGCCGATGGTTGTTCTGTATACATCTGTTTATGGAGTTCAAAGCTTGCTTGTGCCGAGAGCTTATCATGTTTCATCTGCCGGTGAACTTCCGCCAGAATTTAAAGTTAGCCGCGAAGCTACAGTGACGTCGTTTTCAGCATTAACTCCAGACCTTTAATGGCGACGACGAACAGCACTTTAGCAAGCAACGGATATCTGCTTCAATACGGATGCTTCCCAACGGTAACATTTCTCCATTTGAAGAAAGAAGCATTCAATTCTGTGAAGCAATTTTTACAGAGTATATAAGCAGAAGAAAAGGCTCGAAGACTAACTTTTGCCAATTTGAATTCTGAGCCCTTGCTGCGAAAGTCATTTTTCATCACTCTGTATTTTCTCTACATCTCTCAAAATTCGAACTTGAGATTCATTTCTGGTGAGAGTGTAGTCTGTGCTTAATCTTACAAACTATAATACACTTGTAACGGCAGTGGATTGACGCCCGTTGAAGTTCAATCCAAATCTGTAAAGGCAGTTGATTGGAGCCCGGAATCCCGATCTGTTATTTCTCGTGAGGAGAAGGGTAAGGATCTTCAAGGGGTGAGCCTTGGAGCGTGGACGTAGGCAGTTTGGCCGAACCACGTAAAAAGTACTGGTGTTGAATCTCTCTTACTCTCTCTTTATTTTTGATATTACCTTATTTGCTATTAAACTAATTAAGAGAGTAACACTAGTTGATTATTAGATCAACTTTTTAAAAGTCTAATTCACCCCCCTCTTAGACAATTCTGGTCTTTCAATTGGTATCAAAGCGAGGTTTATATTGTCTAAGTTGTTTATCTAAGAGATATTGCTATATCTGAAATTGCATTCAACATTAACAATACACAAATAGAAGGTCAGGCAACAAATAGACCTCCATTCTTTGATGGTAGTGACTATGTCTATTGGAAGGCTAGAATGAAAATATTCATTCAAGCCATAGACTATGAAACCTGGTGTATTATAGAAAATGGTCATTTTAAGGCCATGAAAAATGTTGATGGGAAAAGTATCCCTAAGGACTCTTCTGAGTTAACTGAGTCCGATAAGAGAAATCTAAGCCTTAATGCTAAGGCAGTAAACACCTTGTACTGTGCCTTAAATAGAGATGAATTTAATAGGGTACAAGAGTGTGAAAGTGCTCAAGAAATTTGGCACTTGTTAGAGATCACACACGAATGGACAAATCAAGTTAAAGAAAGTAAATTGAGCATGTTAGTTCATGAATATGAACTGTTTTCCATGGAAAAAGGTGAAACCATCAGTTCTATGTTTACTCGATTTACTAACATCACTAACGGTCTTAAAGCTCTTGGTAAGACTTACTCAGGTGAAGAACAGGTAAGGAAACTTCTGAGATGCCTACCGAGAGCATGGCAACCAAAGGTGACTGCCATTCAGGAAGCAAAGGATCTCAAAGCCTTAAAGCTTGAGGAGCTCATTGGATCTCTCATGACGCATGAGATCACAATGAGAGCAAACGAAAAGGAGGACCTCAAGGAGAAGGACGGTAACAAGGAAAAAAGGACATTGCTCTAAAGGCTTCCTCAAGCAAGCAAGAGGAATCAGAAGAAGAAGAAGAAGAAGAAGAAGAAGAAGAAGAAGAAGAAGAAGAAGAAGAAGAAGAAGAAGAAGAAGAAGAAGAAGAAGAAGAAGAAGAAGAAGAAGAAGAAGAAGAAGAAGAAGAAGAAGAAGAAGAAGAAGAAGAAGAAGAAGAAGAAGAAGAAGAAGAAGAAGAAGAAGAAGAAGAAGAAGAAGAAGAAGAAGAAGAAGAAGAAGAAGAAGAAGAAGAAGAAGAAGAAGAAGAAGAAGAAGAAGAAGAAGAAGAAGAAGAAGAAGAAGAAGAAGAAGAAGAAGAAGAAGAAGAAGAAGAAGAAGAAGAAGAAGAAGAAGAAGAAGAAGAAGAAGAAGAAGAAGAAGAAGAAGAAGAAGAAGAAGAAGAAGAAGAAGAAGAAGAAGAAGAAGAAGAAGAAGAAGAAGAAGAAGAAGAAGAAGAAGAAGAAGAAGAAGAAGAAGAAGAAGAAGAAGAAGAAGAAGAAGAAGAAGAAGAAGAAGAAGAAGAAGAAGAAGAAGAAGAAGAATGAGTATTGCACTCACTAGGAGGTTCAGTAAGTTTCTGCAACGAAAGAGGTTGCAGGGAAAAAGATTTCCGAAGGGTGAGAAATCTCAAAAGGAAAAGGAAATCACGTGCTTTGGGTGTGGAAAGCCTGGACATATGAAGGCAGACTGTCCACAAGCAAAGAAGGGTCCCAAGAAGTTCAAGAAAAGGGCAATGAAGGCCACTTGGGATGATAGTGAAGAAGACGTCTCTTCATCAGAAGATGAGGAAGTAGCAAACCTGTGCTTTATGGCACACGAGGACAAGGTTAGTTCTTCTTCTTCTAGTATTATCAGTGATAGTGATAGTGATGACGATGAAGGTAATCTAATTGATGCCTTCAATGATTTAGTTAAACAGTTTGGCATGTTAAAAACTAAATACAATACTTTGAAAAAGGAAAATGCAAACGTGGTAGAAATACATGCCAAGGGAAACTAATTTGCATGTCAGAGAGATTGATGAGCTTAAAAGCAAAAACGAAGATTTGAATAATATTATTCTGAACTTCACTAAGGGCGAAAAATTATTTAAGATGGTAATAGGAGGACAGAGAGCAAATTTTGACAGAACAGGATTAGGTTATGACAAGCCTAATAAAAAGAAAGCTTTTAAGAATTTCTTTGTGAAATCGTCTACCTGCCATGCTTGCAATGAGTTAGGACATAAGTCATATGAATGCCCTTTGAAATTAGACAAGAAATCAAGCAATAAACTTCAATGGGTTCCTAAGGGAACCAGACCTAACACTAGGACCCAAAAGATTTGGGTACCTAAGAAGACAACCTGATTTCTGTTTTGCAGGTTGACTGCTCTCCCGGGACAAATCTGTGGTACCTTGACAGTGGTTGCTCAAGGCATATGACGGGAGACTCAACCAAGTTTGCTGTTGTCAACAAGAAGAAAGGAAGTGTTACTTTTGGTGGAAACCAAAAAGGGAAAATTGTTGGCATTGGCAATATAGGTAATCCTTCTCATCCTACCATTGAAAATGTTCTGCTAGTAGAAGGATTAAAACATAACCTACTTAGCATAAGTCAGTTGTGTGACAAGGGCTATTAAGTAACTTTCAAATCAAATGCTTGTGTGATCAAAGACATTTCAACTAACCATATTTTGTTTAAAGGATTTAGAAAAGAAAATGTCTATATTGTTGATCTAAATGTTTTTGAGCATGTTGATGAGAAGTGTTTTGTTGTTAATTCTCTTAATGACTGTTGGTCTTGGCATAGAAGATTAGGACACGTAGGGATGAATACCTTAGCTAAGATTACTAAGGAGAATTTAGTTAGAGGGATCCCTAAGATATCCTTTGAGAAGGATAAAGTCTGTGAAGCTTGTCAAATGGGCAAGCAGATCAAAAGCTCTTTTGCTTCTAAGAATTCAATTTCTACTTCTAAGCCTCTCCAACTCCTTCACATGGACCTCTTTGGTCCTTCCAATATAGCAAGCCTAGACGGCAAATTCTATGCCTTTGTTATTGTAGATGATTTCTCTAGATTTACTTGGGTTTATTCTCTGAAGTCTAAGGATGAGACTTTTGATATTTTCTCCAGCTTTAGGAAAAGAGTTCAAAATGAAAAGGAGCTCACCATTGTTGCTATTCGTAGTGATCATGGTGGAGAGTTTGAAAATGAGAGATTTGAACTCCTGTGTCTCAAATACGGAATTGAGCACAATTTCTCTTCCCCTAGGACCCCTCAGCAAAATGGTGTTGTTGAGAGGAAGAATAGATCGCTCCAAGAGTTTGCTAGGACTATGCTTAATGAGAATTCACTTCCTAAGTATTTCTGGGCTGAAGCTGTTGCTACAGCTTGCTATGTGCTTAATCGGGTCTCCATAAGACCTATTCTAGAGAAAACTCCCTATGAACTTTGGAATGACAAGACTCCTACTGTTAAGTATTTTAGAGCTTTCGGTTGCAAATGTTTCATTCTTAATACTAAGGATAACTTAGGAAAATTCGACTCCAAATCCGATCTTGGAATTTTTCTAGGATATTCTTTGACCAGTAAAGCATACAGAGTTTTCAATAGAAGAACTCTTGTTGTAGAGGAATCCGTTCATGTCAACTTTGATGAGTCTCCTCAGCCCACAATAAATGTGGATGAGGATGATGGTGTAGATTGTCAATTAGACTCTCTTTCCTTAGAAAAACCTACTGATCCCTCTCAAGCAGAAAAATCTTTAGAACCATCTTCTACATGTCTTGATATAATTCATGTCAAGGATGAAAATCCTACTTTACCTAGAGATTGGAAATATGTCAGAAATCATCCAATAGATGAGGTCTTAAGTGATCATTCTTTAGGAGTTAAGACTAGATCCTCTCTTAGGAATCTCTGTGCCAATGTGGCATTTATATCTCAAGTAGAACCTAAGAAGTTTGAAGAGGCCGAGTGTGATGAAAACTGGATTTTAGCTATGCAAGAGGAGCTAAATCAATTTGAAAGGAGCAAGGTATGGAAACTTGTTCCAAGGCCTAAGGATCATCCCATTATTGGAACTAAATGGGTTTACAAGAACAAATTGGATGAAAATGGAATCGTGGTCAGAAATAAGGCTAGGCTAGTGGCTAAAGGTTACAATCAAGAAGAAGGAATAGATTTTGAGGAAACCTTTGCACCTGTGGCTAGATTAGAATCCATTAGGATGCTCTTAGCCTATGCTTGCTACAAAAACTTCACACTCTTTCAAATGGATGTAAAGAGTGCCTTCTTAAATGGTTATATTCAGGAAGAAGTTTATGTAGAGCAGCCCCTAGGATTTGAAGACTTTGCTAAACCGAATCATGTGTATAGACTTATGAAAGCTCTTTATGGTCTTAAGCAGGCTCCTAGAGCTTGGTATGACAGATTGAGGAATTTCCTTGAGGAAAGAAATTTCAAAAAGGGTAACACCGACTCAACTCTGTTTACCAGGCAAAAGGATAAGGACATTCTGCTGGTTCAAATATATGTCGATGACATTATTTTTGGATCAACCAATGTCAACATGTGTAATGAGTTTTCTTCCCTCATGCAAAGTGAATTTGAAATGAGTATGATGGGGGAGTTAAAATTCTTCTTAGGATTCCAGATTAATCAGTCTCCTGATGGAATTTTCTTCTGTCAAGAAAAGTACATTAAGGAACTCCTTAAGAAATTCGGATTAGAAACTTTCAAATCCTCTAAAACTCCCATGAGTACCACTACTAAATTGGACAAGGATGAAAATGGTATAAGTGTGGATATCAAGAAATATCGTGGTATGATTGGTTCTCTGTTGTATCTGACTGCTAGTAGGCCAGATATACTCTTTAGTGTTTGTCTGTGTGCTAGATTTCAGGCTGCCCCTAAGGAATCTCACTTATCTGCTGTCAAAAGAATTTTCAAATATTTAAGTGGGACTCATGATTTAGGATTATGGTATCCGAAGGGCACATCCTTTGATCTAGTAGGTTATTCAGATTCTGACTATGCTGGTAGTCTAATTGATAGAAAGAGCACCAGTGGCACTTGTCAATTCTTAGGAGAATCTCTAGTGTCTTGGTATTCTAAGAAACAGAATTCTGTTGCACTCTCAACTGCAGAAAGTGAATATATTGCTGCAGGCAGTTGTTGTGCACAAATGTTATGGATGAAACAAACACTAGAAGACTATAATCTGTTTTATGATAGGATTCCTATTCGGTGTGATAACACCAGTGCCATCAACATTTCTAAAAATCCTATTCAGCACTCTAGAACCAAACATATTGATGTTAGGTATCATTTCATTAGAGATCATGTTCAAAGAGGAGATATCACTCTAGAGTTTGTTAATTCTGTAGATCAACTTGCAGACATATTTACCAAGTCTTTGGATGAGAAGACCTTCAATAATATTAGAATCAGGCTAGGACTCATTCGGGTTGGGAAAAACTAAGGGTATTCCTCTGTTATTAGATCCTATGTAATTGAGTGTTTCTGTGTTGTGAAGCACCGGTAGATACTGTGTATTTCTCTAGTCATCGGTAGTTACATCTCTATCGGCAGATGCAGTGTTTTCTATCCCATCGGAAGCTGTACTGCTCAATCTGCCGACACGTGTAATCCATCGGAAGATGTATTCCTCAATCTGCCGACACGTATGTCTTCTTCGTCTGGCGATGAGTTATTTCTTTTAAATTCATTCTTCTTCGCCCAGACACTTTACTTTTCGCGCTCTTTCTGTAAACCCCTGCCCTACCAAATCTTCTCTGTCGAATCCTCTTCTAGAAATGGAATTTCAAGGTCAATCATCTCGCGCCGTTTCCAAACCGACCAAGAAGAAGGCCAAAGTTTCTGATCGTCCTTCCCGAGAGATTCCTCGTGGAACGGAGTGGCCAACCTTCTACTTTCTTACTCAAGCTGCTGAGGTAAAGTACCACAATGACTATCAGTTCAAATCGTTAATTCCTAGTAAGGGTATTTCTTTTGAAGAGTTAGCCAGAATGGACTTTATTGAACCCTTGACGGATCTCGGGTTAATAGGTCTCTTTGAGACCGAATCATTCTACTACCCGGAAGCGATTAGGATGTTTTATGCAAACCTTAGCTTTACCTCTGATTACCCTTCCATTAAGAGCTACGTATACAACACTCACATAGAAATTACTCCTAAGTCGATAAATGCCCTTCTGGGAGCTCCTCATTTGGATAACTGCCCTTACAAGTATGTGATAGGCCCTGAGCTACCTTTCTTTGGAACGTCTGAAGGACTACAGTTTCTAAGGGAAATTGCTGTGGACCCCAATTCATCCCCTGATCAGTTAAAGGGCAAACATCTGACCCCTAGAGCCAGAGTTTTTCGTCATATGATAGATTTCAATATTGTTCCCAAGGGTGGACATTATGACGAGGTGAGCGCAATGGAACTGTTTGTTCTGTTTGCAATCTATTTCAAGACACCCTTCAACATTGGCTATATAGTTGTTCGAAGGATGATTCTAGCTGTATCCTCCAGGGCTACATCTCTACCGTATAATCTGCTTCTCATGCGGTTATTTGCTCGTCTTGAGGTTGTCCTTCCTGAGGAAGTGGAGCCTGTGAAACTTCTGCCCTCCAATTTTTATTCCTATTCCACTCTCAACAGGATGGGATTCAAAAGAATCGTAAAAGGAAAACCTGCTGTGGATAAGGCTAAGAAAAAGGTTTCTTTGGCAGCACCTGTCAGGCGTGGTAAAAGAAAACTTATCCTGCCAGATGAATCAACTGCTGAAGGAGGAGATGAAACAGTAAGTCCAGATCGTGTTATTTCTCAATCTCAGGATTCAAACCCCCCACCTTCTCCTCTAGTGCGTAGGCGCAGGATTGCTCCTTCCTCCATAGCACCTACTTCAGAGGCCACCTCTGCTCCCTCATCTGCGTCTCTACCTATTCCTGAACATCCTCTTTCACCTCCACCTTCTCTCATACTATCTTCTCAGCCTGTTTTTCCTTCTATCTCTCCGGTGATGCGGGCAATTTCTTCGATACTCACCCATGGTCCTCCAGCTCTACCATCTCCACCTACACTTCCCTTACCATCTTCAGCTCCTCCATCTCCAAACCATGAACCTTCAGCTCCTCCATCTCCAATCCATGAACCTTCAGCTCCTCCATCTCCACTCCATGAACCTTCAGCTCCTCCATCTCCACTCCATGAACCTTCAGCTCCTCCATCTCCAATCCATGCACCTTCAGCTCCTCCATCTCCCAATCAGCAAGAGGTGCTCCCTCCATCACCAGTTCAACCTGCTCCAATCGCTCTGCAAGTCCAACCCCTTCTCTCCAATACTCCTGCAACTCTCCTGACATATCACAGGAGATTTTCCTTCACTGAGGCTCAGTATAATGAGATGCAAGCCTCTATTACCAACCTTGGCACTGCCCTCAGTACCCTCCAAAGTAAAATTGATAAGAATCATCAGGCCATGGGCATTGCTTTGGATACAGGTCTTGGCCTGCTGTCTACGAAAGTTGATGGTGATAGGCGAATGGTTGTCAGGGAACTTGAGAAACTCCAATCTTCCATTGCCGCTTTGACACCTGAACCTGACCCTGAACCTGAACCATCAAGTTCTGGTCTCAATGTTCCCGAGGCTTGCTATGAAGATTTGTTTCTTCCCCTCTCCAGGCCTGCTGTTATTGAAGATGTGCGCTTCATGTCCCTAGATATTCATGAGGCTGAGCTCAAGTTCACACTTCCTACATCTTCCTCTGCTCCTGCATCTTCCTCTCCTCCAGCCTGTCCATTGGAAGCTTCTCCTCCACCATGTATGGATGTGTGTTCTGGTCCTTCTGTCGAGTCTCCTCCTTGCTTGGACGTGGAGGTGTCCCGAGAGCCTTCTCCACCTCCTGCTCCTTGTTTGGCAATGATGGTCTATCAATCACCTCTCCCACGAGATCTTGCCTTTCTTCAAGCTATGGTGGATGCATTTTTCAATCCCCACCGTGACGTGCCCTTTTATGTTCAGAGAGCCTTTTGGAATCGTCATTTAGATCTCTTCAAATAGTGATTTTTAGTTATATACATTTTTTTTGGTTGTTTCTTTTTAATGACTATTTTTTTTTCTCTAAACATACTCTGATGTTGAATGCATTTTTTTTGATAATGACAATGGGGGAGAATACTATATTTGATTGAGTCTGACTAGATAATATTCTATGGATATATCATTCTTTGGATATACTCTGTGATTTTGGAATTGCTCTGAATGGTTAATTGAATAAAATGCATATACTATGGGGGAGCGGCTAGAATTATGGGGGAGTATCAAAGTTAATCAAATTTATATTGTCATAATCAAAAAGGGGGAGATTGTTGACTTATAGATTGTTTAAGTCATAATTTGTTTTTGATTATGTATTTGTATAATTAGTGTACAATTTGATTATGTGTATTTAAAGAGAATAATGAATATGAGTTTATTTGGAAATATCCTTGAAAATGGTATTTTAGTTGTCTAATAAATCGGTTTGAGTGTACAGAATCAAATAGCAAAACAGGCTTGCATATACCGATCGCTACACGACAAAGAAATGATGCATCTGCCGATAGCGTTTTTGAAGACATCTGCCGATGTTATGTCAAGGTGCATTTGCCGATAGCTGTTGAAGCTACTCCTGCCGATGCCGGTTCATGACGTGTTGAGGTGCATATGCCGATAACATTTACAAGTCTCATCTGCCCGAGAAGCTCTAAGCGAGCATCTACCGATGACGTGGTCAGTGCTTATATGTTTCATCTGCCGAAGCGTTTTTGAAGATATCTGCCGATGACGTGTCAAGATGGATCTGCCGATAGCATTTGACGCTACTCATACCGATGTCGTTCAAGCTTGCACGTGTCGATCACTAGATGACAATTTTCAAGAGTTCATCTGCCGATGGTTTTTAAAGAGACTTCTGCCGATGGCGTTTTTAAAGAAACATCTGCCGATGGCTTTGAAGATTGCATGTGCCGATGAAGTTTACGAATTGTCTCTGCCGATGAGTTTTAAAGATGCTCCTGCCGATGGTTGTTCTGTATACATCTGTTTATGGAGTTCAAAGCTTGCTTGTGCCGAGAGCTTATCATGTTTCATCTGCCGGTGAACTTCCGCTAGAATTTAAAGTTAGCCGCGAAGCTACAGTGACGTCGTTTTCAGCATTAACTCCAGACCTTTAATGGCGACGACGAACAGCACTTTAGCAAGCAACGGATATCTACTTCAGTACGGATGCTTCCCAACTGTAACATTTCTCCATTTTGAAGAAAGAAGCATTCAATTCTGTGAAGCAATTTTTACAGAGTATATAAGCAGAAGAAAAGGCTCGAAGACTAACTTTTGCCAATTTGAATTCTGAGCCCTTGCTGCGAAAGTCATTTTTCATCACTCTGTATTTTCTCTACATCTCTCAAAATTCGAACTTGAGATTCATTTCTGGTGAGAGTGTAGTCTGTGCTTAATCTTACAAACTATAATACACTTGTAACGGCAGTGGATTGACGCCCGTTGAAGTTCAATCCAAATCTGTAAAGGCAGTTGATCGGAGCCCGGAATCCCGATATGTTATTTCTCGTGAGGAGAAGGGTAAGGATCTTCAAGGGGTGAGCCTTGGAGCGTGAATGTAGGCAGTTTGGCCGAACCACGTAAAAAGTACTGGTGTTGAATCTCTCTTACTCTCTCTTTATTTTTGATATTACCTTATTTGCTATTAAACTAATTAAGAGAGTAACACTAGTTGATTATTAGATCAACTTTTTAAAAGTCTAATTCACCCCCCTCTTAGACAATTCCGGTCCTTCAATAGTCAGTGGAATCAAGACTATTCTGGATGATTCCCATCCAATGCCACCTCAGTTCCTCGACTTCATTTCCCTTCGGTTTAATTCGGTCTTCACCATATGGCAGAGATACAACCGGTTAATAATGAGTTGGATATTCTCCTTCCTTTCCAAAAATATTCTACCACAAATAATTGTTCACTACACCACTGCCTATGAGATCTGGAACGAAAAATTATTTGCTGACGTATCAAACAATTATTGGTACATCTAATGCAATAAATTATAAAACACTTTAATTACATCAATCTTTATATGATACATCAACGAGTTTTTTTAATAGAGTAACTCTAGTATTACTCTTAAGTTAATATACTAAGTTCTTGAATGTTTTGTCTGATACATTAAGGTGAAGGAACAATAAACGAAACTAAGTTTTGTTATTTTCTTTTTTAAAAAAAAAAAGAAAAAAAAGATATGAAACCATTTGAATTGTAGTATTATTATCCAAAGAGTAATAACCAATTTAAACCCCAAATTATGAGTTTTTTTTAAAGCACCCCATAAAGTATCAAATTGAACAAGTTAAACCTCAAACTATACAGAACCTAATAAATCAAATCCTGCTTGGCCCCTGATTTCAGAAAACGGGGGCCGTTTTCATTTTTAGCCTAAAACGGGTGGCCGATTTGAATTTACCGAGCCCCCGTTTTGCCACGTAGAAAATGAGGGGTTGATGTGGGGGGTGGGGGGTGGAGACCCCCCTTACACGTGCGGTGCACATGCATTTAAAATGGGGGGTCCATTTCTAGAATCAGGCCCCCGTTTTTGGTTATTGCCCGCGACTTCAGTCACGTGCCAATAGTAATAGAGAAAACGAGGGCCGCTTCCGAGAATGACCCCCCATTTTCTCCATTATTTATTGAAAACGGGGGGCCATTTTCTAAAATGGGGGACTGATTTTCGAAATTATATAAGAAGTCGGCCCTCCATTCTTCACCACTGACCCTCAAAAACTCTAAAACCTCTACACTATTTTCTTTCTCCCTCGTATTTTCTTTGTATTAGCGACATTGATGAATTCTTATTCAAGTAGATCGGTTGATTTAGATGAAACGACAATCTGTGATGCCAATATGGACTGGTATGTGGATGTCATACATGTATATGGTGATCTTCGAACATTCGATCATACAGAAGGTAACGAAGAAACAGAGGGGCATTCGACCTCGAAAACTCTAGACGATGAGTTTCGAACACTAGTCAACTCGGATGATGACAAGGTGGAAAATATACTGGTAATGGAAGAAATTTCGATGGGCTTTTTTTTAGGAGAAAATATAGTTCACTAAGTGAAATTAGAGATGAAATAGTAGATTATGCACTTAAAAATGGTTATGGTCAAATTCACTAAAAGCGAATCTCAGCGACTGAGGGTCGTCTGTGAAGACGGATGTGATTGGCGATTGCATGTTTTGAAGATGCAAAATGATGTTACGTTTCAAATAAAGAGTTTCGCCGATTCTCATAACTATGCAAGGAAAATGGAGAATCAACACGCTACTACAAAAATGGTGACAAATAATTATTTGGATAAGTGCAAAAGTCAATCTACGTGGGAAATTCCTTCCATTATCGAGACAGTGAGGCCGAATTTTAATTTGAACATTACACTCAGTCTTGCCAGAAGAGCGAGAAGCGAAGGTCAAAAACTTAATAACGGGAAGAGCGACGAACAATTCAAGCTACTGCATTCGTACGCAGCATAAATACTTAGATCAAATCCGGGTAGCACATTAAAAATACAAGGTTACCTGGTGGGCTCTGGCAATAATGAGTCATGCGTATTCCAAAGAATGTATATGTGTATCACTGCTTGCAAAGCAGGTTTGCTGCAGTGTGGTAGACGTATTATCTGTTTGGATGGTTGTCATTTGAAAGGCTCGTGTCTTGGCCAATTACTCACCGCCGTCAGTATTAATGGCAACGATGAAATATATCTCGTTGCAGTTGCTAACGTGGAGTCAGAGTGTAGAGACTTATGGATGTGGTTTTTACAAATATTTAAGTAAGACCTAAACACTCAAGATGGATACAGAAGGACAATTGTGTCAGATCGACAAGGTATCGCATCTGCTATTGTTTATCGTATCGCTTATTTAGTGGTGTAATTATATAATGTAAGGAAGTTCTGTCTAAGAGACTGAATTTTAATTGAAATCGTTTGTGACCCCTCTAGCCTTTCCTGAGAACTTATTTGAAAATGTAATTCTGTCTAGGAGATTGTCCAGTACAGTCTTTTTTGGGAATTATCCTGATCTGTACTCTCGACGTTTTACAGCGGTAGTATTATTATTATTGTTCCAACCAATTTTATTATTTTTCCAACACAAATATTGAGGCGTTGTGGTAGTCATATTATTTTATGTTGACTCTATTTTTCTTTATAATATTAGGGTTTGGTGTCTGCTGTGAATGATGAATTAGGTTTAGCCGAACACCACTACTACCTCTGGCATATGTACATAAACTTCAAAAACCAATTTCGGGATAGAGAGTAAAGAGATGCAATATGGAATGCAGTCACAGCAACCACAAGTTATCATTTTGAGATAAAAATGAGGAAACTGCATCAGATTAACCCGGATGCCCACGCATGGCTTCGACGAACAGAGCCTAGTTATTGGGATAGTCATGCATTTTCCTCGATTCCCAAGTGCGAAATGAGATTGAATAATTTATGCGAGACATTCAATACAGTTCTATTGGCAGCCAGGGACAAACCGATCTTGACCATGTTCGAGATGATCCGAAAGTGCTTGATGACTCGGTTAGTGAAAAAGTATTAGAAGTTGGCCTCCTCAACGGATCTCTTGTGTCTGCAAATAAAAAAGAAGCTTGGGAAGGTAGGACATGCGACTCAAAATTGGATCCCTATGTTTGCGGGAGCTGGACGATTTGAGGTCAGCAATGGCAATGAAAAATAAGTTTTCAACATGATTGTTGCTGTATGCAACTGTACCAGATGAGAGCTTACTGGAATCCCGTGTGTCCATTCCATTCCGTGCATGCATTTTATGAGAGTAGCATCGAAAAATTACGTGCATCCATACTATCATCGGACAACTTATCTGCAGATGTACTCAAACCATATTCAGCCCCTTAGCGGCCAACAAATGTGGCCGCCTGATACGATATGACCCTACAAAACCAAGGTTACTGCAAGAACAATCGATGCGGGTCGGTGCTCTAGGTTCAATTTTGAGAACACTACAAAAGTAGTAGCAAAATATAGGCAAATGAACTCCAATTGCTGAAATTTTAATGGAATCTTACCTGGTGAGTGTTGAGCAACATTCTAAATTTTCAGGTAAAAATATACTAAAACACAAAAGATATGCACGAACTCTCGTGACTAGTCCGATAGGAAACTTTGGAGCACATTCGGATCTTGAAACCTCTCCAAGGAAAGGAATACTCTAGCACACTAGGCTATAGTTTCCCACCTTTCTAGTGCTTTGCAACCTCTAAAAGGATGGAGAGAAAAATATGAATAAGGGTCTCCAAGTAACCAAGGGACTTGGAGAACAATAGGGACTCAACCCTACTCGGTTGTTAACAACTAAGGACTTACCTCAAGGAGCCGCGGCCCTTCATGTTTTATGGAGAAATTTAGGTTATTTTATTGATAAAAAAACCAAGTACAATGTTCTGAGAAGATGATTAAATATGACCTAGGGTGGTAAAAGATTTCAGCTTGAAAATAAAAGGAAACTTGTCATTGGTTGATCTCGATCGTGTGCGTACGCGCTCCTCATTTTTTCAGTAGTTGAGATGAGATCCTTGTAAGGTAACTTATTTTGAGTCCATGTGGGGGAGGGGGGATGAGCTGTGTAAATTGGGGATGAGCTGTGGAAATTCAAAATTGCAAGGTGTTTATGCGCGTTCATCCTCAAATGTGGATCGGGCCTTCAAATGGACGCATCTGCTTTGAAGGTTCGAGTGTGCGCGCCATCTTCTTCAATGAGGGTCGGGCCTTCTGATAAGTGTGTATTTTACACACTTATTATTACTTTTTACACTTGAATGGTTAAGTTTTTATCAAGTGTTCAAAGAGATTTGATATATTTTGTGTAAAGTACGCAGACGATTCACTTAGAACAGGTGGAATAAAGCAAAGAAAAACAAATGCTGAGAGAGGAATGGAAGAAGTTAAACTCAACCAGAGAAACAGAACACATGCCGAATGATTGCACATCTAAGGCGATTGATCAGCAGAAGAGAAGACTTATTAAACGAAGATTATGCACGAACCAAAGAGCATGCCGAACGATAGCTCGAATTGGGCGATTGTTCAGCTCAAAAGAACAAAAATCTGATGCGATTAAATGATCAGCGCGATGACTGGCCGAAGGAAAACAAAGAAGCAGCAAATGAGCGCTCAATTTCAGTGATCGATCACCATCACTTTTGGAAAGTAATCCTATTCTGATCTGAACCGTTAATCCCAGAAATCCTTGCATCTCATCCATTGATTGATTAAAGGAAAAAAAAGAAATAAAAACCTAGTGGAGAGATTGAGAAGAGAACGAACGGGGGATTTTAGAGAGCAGAGGCGAGCCGCGTTCTCTGGAGATTGAAGGGCGCAGCAGAATAGGTGATTGTCGGCGACTTTGAGAGCAAGAAACAGCTGGGTCTTCGGCGTACTCTGGGCATTCTCTAGTTCAGCGATTCGGAGAGCTTCGGCCGAGGCAAGACTTCGGCGATTTGGGCAGAAAAGATCCGGCGATTGGGAGCGAGAGCGTGGTCGGCGGATTCTGGCAATCAGCAGCGCAGCAGCTCGGCGAGATTCTGGCGCTGGAGGATTCGACGTTCGGCGATTTGGCGAGCAGGAAGCATCAAGCGATTTTTACATAATAGTTTTTCTTTTCTTTTTATTTCTATTACTTTTTATTTCTATTAATTGATTATGCAATATTTTATTTTTGTTATTTTTATTTTCTCTAGCATGAACTAACTTTTTTTACTAGGAGCTACGATGTAGCCAGACTACGTTTATTTTATGTTCTTCGTTTAATTATATTTACTGAGTATTGGATGAGGACTGGCATCCTGTCAAGTACTCCTGTTATGTCCTGAAGCGGCATGTACACCCTGTTGCGCCAGCTCCTCCTCCCACTTATACCTTCCTGTCCAGTGAAATGTAATGTTCCTGTATTTGAAACGTTCATGCATAGCATATGCATCACTGCATTTATTTCTGATATGTTCTTACTGAGCTCTAGGCTCATAGGTGAACTCCCTGTTGTAGGTACGGATACTCCAGATGAGGACCTTATGCCTCATAATGACGAGCTGATGTAGTTGGGGAATTGAGCTCATTGGGGGTGGTTGCTGCAGCCAGACAACTTCTGCCCCGAGGTTTAAGTATTTAAAGTAAAGTCTATGTCTGTAAAACCTTTTCTGGAATTCTGGCGTTGTGTTTACAACTCTGTATAGTCCTGTGTTTTGTTTAAAACTCTGTAGGAAATCCTGCTGGATATGTAATGTATAGTTTCTTGTGTTTGAGTTTTAAATCTCTGTTTGAACATTGATAGTTATCTCCTGAAATATTTTGTTGTTGATGTATTCAAAACCTCTGTATTTGACGGATTGTATCCATATATTTTAAATGTTTTGAAAACATTCTGGAACTGCTTGAGTTCTCCCTTTTCAGGTCATGCATGGATAGTCTCGAATTTTTGAGCTATCCATGCAGTTTGTCTGATTGAACTCCTGTCATTTGTAGAGTATGATTCAAAAACTTTGTTTTGAAATCGGGTTTGAAGGTCTGAAGCCCTCATGCCTCCTATTACGATGTTCCCTGCCTGTAAGTCTTTATGTTAAATTTGCCAAGTTTATCTCAAAAACTGCATCTTCGATCACGTTCATGTGTTTTAAGTGTTCATCTACGGTTGACGTCATCCCTCTTACGGCTGACGTCATCACCTTATGCGGTCTCGTTTATTGCCTTCATCTACGGTTGACGTCATCCCATCTTCGGCTGACGTCATCACCTCTAACCGGTCTCGTTTATTGTCTTCATCTACCGGTGACGTCATCCATCTTCCGGCTGACGTCATCACTTCTGCCGGTCTCGTTTATTGTCTTCATCTACCAGTTGACGTCATCATCTTCTGCCGATTATGTTTACTGCTTGTATCTTTCGGTTGACGTCATCTTCTCTTCCGGCTGACGTCATCACCTTCTGCCGATCTCGTTTATTGTCTCATCTACCGGTTGACGTCATCATCTTTCTGCGATTATGTTTACCGTTACTGCTGTATCTTTCGGTTGACGTCATCTTCTCTTCCGGCTGACGTCATCACCTTCTGCCGATCTCGTTTATTGTCTTCATCTACCGGTTGACGTCATCATCTTCTGCCGATTATGTTTACTGCTTGTATCTTCCGGTTGACGTCATCTTCTCTTCCGGCTGATGTCAGCGATTTTGTCGTATCTGAATCAACCGCTGCCCGCTACCCGTCTGTTTCACTGTCTTTAGGAAATTTCATTCACCACTGCCCGTAATGTTTAGTCTTCCGCCCAGATATTTCACAGTTGCTTCCTGCTTTTATGCTTATGATTTCTGGTTTACTTCCTGTTCATTCTGTTTGATTATTTTCTTCGCCATTCCTTCTCTTCTGTTATTCATTTCCGAATTGTGCATAGTTCTGTTACTCACCGTAGTCCTTCCCTCTCTGTAAATTTTTATGTTCAGGGTATTGCATTAAGTTTTATTTAATCCACCGAAGTTCTTTTATACTAGGTCTTCCGCCGATGTTTGTTTTTCTGTTTCCTGTTTCCATTTGTAACTGTTATCCAGAATCTCTTTTACTGCTTTTCCGTGTGATCTCAAATCCAGAACTCTTTCTCTCCCTCTGTTTAAAGTTCTGTAGGTGTCCGGTCTGATCTCATATAAGTTTTTTAAAAAAAAAATATGTCTTGTTTCTGTAAAATATCCGGTGTGATGACTCCGATCCCGGACCCCGATCGGGTACGGTTTTGGGGCGTCACAAATACAGATGAAGTTCAAAAATCATCACCGATTCTTGCCAACCCAACTCCGATACCGTTTCCACAAAGATTGAAAAATGTGAAGCTCGACAAGCAATTCTCTCAATTCCTTGAAGTCTTCAAGAAGCTCCACATTAATATTCCGTTTGCCGAAGCTTTGGAACAGATGCCGCGTTATGCTAAATTTTTGAAAGATATTCTTTCCCACAAGCGCAAAATAGATGAGTGTGGTTTTATAGCTCTTACAGAAGAATGCAGTGCTATTATTCAGAAAAAGCTACCTCAAAAATTAAAAGATCCAGGAAGTTTTACTGTACCATGCGAGATTGGCAGTTCTGTATCTACCAGGGCACTATGCGATTTGGGGGAGAGTATTAATTTGATGCCTTTGTCTATATTCCGGAAACTCAATTTAGGCGAACCAAAACCGACAGAGGTTACATTATTGATGGCTGATCGTTCTATTAAACACTCGAGGGGAATCATTGAAGATGTGCTCGTAAAGGTTGATAAATTTATATTCCCTGCAGATTTTATTGTGCTTGATATGGAAGGAGATCAAAATGTTCCGATTATATTAGGGCGACCATTCTTAGCTACAGGTGGTGCTGTCATTGATCTTAGAAAGAGGGAGCTCAAATTGCAAGTACAGGACGAAGAGGTGACATTCAAGGTATATAAGTCAATGGAGTACCCAATATCTAGCGCTGACAAATTTCGGGTGGAACTCCCTAACACTGTTACAATGGAAGCTTCACATCAACTAAGCAACTCTCATGAGCATAATGGGAAGCAGTACGTTAAAAATTTGTGGGAGTCGACATTACGGGTCACACCATCTATTAAGAAACCGCCCGACTACGCAAAGCATCTGGCGAATGACAAGTTGGTACATGGGCAACACATGACACCATATTGGGACGGCACAGTTAAAAATGTAAATTTCATTATATATCTTGACCCAACATGACGCAGCATATCGTCAAGCTGACGACGTTAAAACACGCACTCAGTGGGAGGTAACCCATTAGTTATTTATTTTCCTTTATTCATTTTTCTTTATTTTTATTTCTGTTTAATTTTGTTTTTGTTATTTTCATTTTCATTTTACTTAGTTGTAGTTTCGTTTTCCTTTTTATTTCGTTTTCCTTTTTATTTCGTTTTCGTTTTCATTGTATTTTCATTTGTTTTTATGTTTTAGTTTCTTATTTCATTTTATTTTCTCTTTTTACTTTATTTCTCTTCTTTTATTTTTATTTTTTAAATAGGTTCCGATTAAGTCATTTATTTTCTTTTTATCATTTTATTTATGTCATTAATAATTTCTTTATTTATTTTTATTTTTATTTTATTTTATTTTATTTTATTTTTCTTTCTCTTACTGTTATTTTTAGTTTTCTTTGGTTTCTTATTTTATTTTTTATTTTATTTATTTTTCTTCTTTTAAATAGGGTCCGATTCAGTTATCTTAAATTCTTTTTATCATTTTATCATTTTATTTTATTTTATTTAGTTAAAAAAAAAAAAAAAAAAAAACTCTTCTGCTCGATTACTCGTTCGACCGAAACTCCACGACCAGCTCAAGACATTATGAGGTACGCGACTTTTACCCTATATTTTTAATACATTGAGGACAATGTCTATTTTAAGTTTGGGGGTGATTTTAGCGTATCTTAGCACTTTGATATATTTTGGTATTGCAATCTGAAATCTTGGTTGAGGTGTCGATGATGATTTAAATGATTGATTCATGCTTTAATTCCTTGAGAAATGCTGAGTAAAAGAGTGATTTGTTTTAGTTTGCATTGATTAGAGCTTACATAGTTATCTTCACAACTTTGAGCACGTTTTATTCTTATTTGATCCTATGTGTTGGTGATATTTGTGTAGTCTACTGAGAGTGAAACCCAAACACAGTAAGGGAGTGATCTAGCGTAAACACGGTGAGGGAGTGTAACTCCAGTCAAAGGCTTTGATAGTGAGAACATTGAGAGGAAATCTTTCTTAGTTTTGCCCTTTATTCACGAATGCAATTGAACATTTTTCAGAAATAAGAGAATGATTTAGGCCATCTTTGAACCGTTTGAGCTTTCTGAACCTACCTTGTTGTGTCATTTCATGACACCCATAGTCACCCTTTTGAGCCTATTATATACAATTCATTTGTCACCTGAAATTAGCCTTACCTTATACATTTCTCTTACCTTATTTATTGAGCACAGGGATATTGATCTAAATTAAGGGAAAGTTGGAGGAAATGGTGAAAATCAAGAGCAACTACTTTGTCATCTGTTTCGTTTTAGAACATTAAGTCGTTGTGTTTACGTTATTTGTCAATTAAAAAAAAAAAAAGAAAAGAAAAGAAAAAAAGCAAGTTTGAACAGTTTAGTTTCATTCTAGTTTTTTTTATTTTCCGTGAGTATTATGTTTGTATTGATTTTGTTTTGTAATAATGACAAAGGAGTTGAGTTGGGTGATATTGAATGAATCAAGTTTGGGGGTAAGCTAGTAAAAGAAAGTTTTGACGGGGAGAAATACGGAGGAACGAATTGTGCTCTGGGTAGTCGCTTGAATACATAAAAATCTCTACCCTTTAGCCCGACCTTTCATTACAAGCTTATAAAGACCTATTGACTCTTATTGTGAATTATGGATAGTTGCTATTAGATGGATGTTGGGCAAGGCTGATGACTGATTAGAGTGATTGGAGTGATTCCCGAGTGAAATGAAATTGTTGTCCCTACCTGTAGCTACATTAGTTGAACCAACAACTAGGAGAGAATAAGAATGAAAAACACACACACACGAAGATTTCTATATAAGCTATTGTTAATGCACTAATATGAGTCATTTCTTTTGCAAAGTGTTGCACTTGTTGTTTTTAGTATGAGTTTTTCAAGCTGAGACAAATCACCGAAAACCTTGATTAAGATTGTTTTACCATTATATTACATTGAGCATTTTATATTTGATCGAGATTATCTCTGTGTTAACTGACTTATATTTTGTTCGCTTGAGGACAAGCTTTCATTCAAGTTTGGGGGTGTGATAAGTGTGTATTTTACACACTTATTATTACTTTTTACACTTGAATGGTTAAGTTTTTATCAAGTGTTCAAAGAGATTTGATATATTTTGTGTAAAGTACGCAGACGATTCACTTAGAACAAGTGGAATAAAGCAAAGAAAAACAAATGCTGAGAGAGGAATGGAAGAAGTTAAACTCAACCAGAGAAACAGAACACATGCCGAATGATTGCACATCTAAGGCGATTGATCAGCAGAAGAGAAGACTTATTAAACGAAGATTATGCACGAACCAAAGAGCATGCCGAACGATAGCTCGAATTGGGCGATTGTTCAGCTCAAAAGAACAAAAATCTGATGCGATTAAATGATCAGCGCGATGACTGGCCGAAGGAAAACAAAGAAGCAGCAAATGAGCGCTCAATTTCAGTGATCGATCACCATCACTTTTGGAAAGTAATCCTATTCTGATCTGAATCGTTAATCCCAGAAATCCTTGCATCTCATCCATTGATTGATTAAAGGAAAAAAAAGAAATAAAAACCTAGTGGAGAGATTGAGAAGAGAACGAACAGGGGATTTTAGAGAGCAGAGGCGAGCCGCGTTCTCTGGAGATTGAAGGGCGCAGCAGAATAGGTGATTGTCGGCGACTTTGAGAGCAAGAAACAGCTGGGTCTTCGGCGTACTCTGGGCATTCTCTGGTTCAGCGATTCGGAGAGCTTCGGCCGAGGCAAGACTTCGGCGATTTGGGCAGAAAAGATCCAGCGATTGGGAGCGAGAGCGTGGTCGGCGGATTCTGGCAATCAGCAGCGCAGCAGCTCGGCGAGATTCTGGTGCTGGAGGATTCGGCGTTCGGCGATTTGGCGAGCAGGAAGCATCAAGCGATTTTTACATAATAGTTTTTCTTTTCTTTTTATTTCTATTACTTTTTATTTCTATTAATTGATTATGCAATATTTTATTTTTGTTATTTTTATTTTCTCTAGCATGAACTAACTTTTTTTACTAGGAGCTACGATGTAGCCAGACTACGTTTATTTTATGTTCTTCGTTTAATTATATTTACTGAGTATTTCTTCCAATATTGTTGGCGCATTTAATTTCTTTTCTTAAAGCCTGTAAATTTCTGGCCAATCTTTACTTGATTTTTGGGGTGTTTTGAGACTGAGAGGTGATAAACACCCGAGCACTGAAATTAATGTCATGAATATACGTAAGCTAGAGATAGTTACGGTATTGGTGTGATCACTGTGATTTCTTGGTTTATTTGTATTTGATTAATGCAGGATTTGAGACTGAGAAGTGATAACCCATTAATCAAATAAACTACGCAATGCTCGAGAGAGATTGTACTAGAATTTAGTGAAATCGATCATCAACATAGGAAGAATATTTATGAATATAATTACGAAGGACTGAAATAAATATTGTCTTGGTGAAATCGTAGTACCTAGGTTTTTATCAATTTGATTTAATCTCATTTTATTTATTTTGTTATTTTATCTTAGTTTATTGTTATTGTTTTAATTATTTAGTTTAATTTCAATCTTTGAAAATCATAAAACGTGTGTTCAATTTAGAATTAAGATTAATTATTCGATTATTAATTACAAGTCCTCGTGGGTTCGACACTCTCTTTATCACTATATTACTTGTTGCGACTCGTACACTTGCGAAATATTTTGCACAACACCTTCTCTTGTGCGCCCTTTATGATTGATGCTTGGTCCATTCAATTGGAAGGTTTGCAAGCGCGTGCCCATTTTATTTAATGCGGGTTGGGCCTCCTCTTGTGCGTCATCCATGAGTGATGCTCGGTTATGTTGTCAAAGCCACGCGTGCTCTTCATATCTTCATGTGCGTTAAGCCTTGACCACCCGAACTAACATAAATGCCTATCTATGTATGCATGCAACAATTAAAAGGCTAATGTTTTGCTCAAAACTTTTAAAAAGCCAATATTTGCCAAATTAAAACAAAATACAAGTTTGCTTGTTTACATAAGATTGTTCACAGGAAGACAAATTCTCTCTTGATCTTGAGTTGCTCCGACAAGTGGTTCCCATGATAGCACATGCATCGGTTTGTCCATGTCCAAAGAGGTTGGCTCCCACTCCAAGCATGAAAAGGGGTCTTCACCTACAAAACAAACAAACTTGTCAGTAAAAAGAGTGATGGTTAATTATTCCTTGGTTAAGGATCCGGTTAACGGCCTTTGAGGCATATCACCACCCGTCGGAGGTGTGGCTCCAATACTTCTGCCCATAAGACATTGCTAACTAGGTAGGCCGAAGAAGACCAAAGTACGAGATGTCGATGAGCTGCCAAGTTCGACAATTAGTAGAAAAAACTCAAAGATGTCGTGTCATATATGTCGGCGACAGGGGCATAATAGTCGCACTTGTCCTAACAGAGAATCCTCTTCGGGCGCTGCTTTCGGTTCTGCTTTCCAAGGCACATTTAAGGGGTTTCACACATTTGACGGGACACAGGTACTTTTCAACACATTTCGTTCATAACTGACATTCTTTTATTTTACTATAGTTTTCATTATGTGCAGGAGTCTTCGGCACACAGTCGCGACAGAAATTAATGAATGTTCAGGATGTAAGTTATGGATTTATTTTAATGTTTAATTTATATCCAATGTGTAATGTGTAATATATAAATTTATTTTAATACTTAATTTAATATTAGTGTAATGTGTAATATATGAATTTATTATTAGTGTAATGTGTAATATGTGAATTTATTTTAATACTTAATTTATTATTAGTGTAATGTGTAATATATGAATTTATTTTAACACTTAATTTATTATTAGTGTAATGTGCAACATATGGATTTATTATAATCTGTAATGTATATTGTATGGATTTATTTTAAAGTTTAATTTATTATTATTGTAATGTATAATATATGAATTTATTTTAATTTTTAATTTATACACTTGTATGATCAAGTGTTAGAAAATGACAAAAATTTCAAGATTATCTTCTCATGATATGGTAAACATGTGGTAAAATTTTCAAATAAATTCAATATCGTTTGATATTTTTTAAAAATGAATTTATATAATTTATCGTTTGAGGTTTAAATTGGTTATTACCTTATATTATAATGTGTAATTTAGTGAGATAAAGTTGAAAAAATGGGCAGAGTTTTGTTTGTTTTATGACTTCTCCATCGCTATCTTCAAACAATTCTTGCATATTCAAATCACAATTGTATATTCAACAAAAAGATCCAGATAATTATTATGTCCAGCCATATAGTAAAAGCGTTTAGTAAATGACAACTACACAGAAAGTATGGTACAAACAGAAAGTACAGTACATAAAATTAAAAATAAAATATAAACTACACTACGGTGGTGGGACATGGTCGTCAGTGTCAGCCATCCAACGCGATATGTTGAAACTCAGCACCATCTGTGACAACCTAACCTCATCTATTCTATTCGTGAAGAACTCCATTCTCTGGTCCCTCCTAGCCTACCTCTCCTCTGCTCCATCATGGCCAACCTCTCCATCCTCTCTCTCCCAGTAGCATCCTGGGGGGCCTCCTGGAGGGACAATGGCACCGTCATGGCATTCTCCATAGGAACATCACCTGCTGATATGGAGTCTCCCTGATCGGACTCCAACACCCATGTCTCGTCGACTTTGACTGGGCCTATCCAAGTCAAATGAAGCCTATCAAATACATCGGCGGATCTTAGTGCTATCCTCGACGGTAGCTAAATCCCAACTCCCTCGATGATCTTCTAAATTAATGTGCCGTATGTAAAATTCTTGTTGGATGCCCGACCTATCTCGAGCATGTGTGTGACAACCCCAATCCCATTAGGGCCTCCATAGACTTACTGTGACATACATTTACTTACTCATCATTCTTTGACATAAATTTTTTCATTTTTTCTCCTTAACACTTTTAAAAACGGACTTTGAACGATCGACCCTCTTCTATCAACATTTAAAGCCTAACTTAAAACGTACGTAAACAACTCGTTTAGGTTTAGGTAATTTAACTTGTATGATTTGAGTGAATTCCAGAAGAAATTGGTAGAATTTATTACAATTGCTACATAATGCTGCAGAATCAATGCCTTGATTTAATTTAATATATTTCATGCATATTATCTATTAAAAGCAGATCTTTCTCATTAATTCAAAATTTATATTTTCTTATTTGAATACGAAATTAATAACCGGAAGATCATTTCAAATGCTGAAGAATTATGAAGAAGAAAAAGCAAATCACGAAGATGATGATTACCAAAAATAAAGGAATCTAATCAAGGAACCGTGGTTGGAATTTTTTTAGAAGATAATGGAGAGAAATGAGGCCAATCGGATGACAAAGAACGGATGATAGGGAACGTCGAAAATGAAAATGGATGACGAAAAACGGAAGAAGAATGACAATCGGATGACAGAGGAGCAATCGGATGGCAGTCGACAAATAAAAGAAAGGAGAACAGAAATCGGATGACAGAGCAGCAATCAGATGACAGAACAAAAAATGATCAACAAATGAAAATGGTAGATAAGGCAGCAGTTGACAAATAGCGGCGGACGACTTAGAAGAACAGATAACAATAAAGAACAAATCAAGAAGATTTTATCATAATGATAAGTCGTTATTCTATCATAATGATAAGCTGTGGATCAAGGGAATCAGCGGGTTAGAAGGAGAAAAGAAAGAAACAGACTGGAGAGAGAAAAGGAGGACGAATATATATTTTGGCTGCTACAGTGAATAGTAGCAAGGAGGAGAGCTCTGGATCTGCAGTAAGGGAACCGACGACATTTTTCTTTGGCTTTCTCCTTCTTCTCTTTACTGTTTATGTTTTTATGAATATTAGTATTTCTAGTTTTACTATTATGATTTTAGGCTAAACTTTTTAATCTTGATTAGGCAAGAGAGTACTCTTTATATATTTTTATTCTGATCTATGAATGCTACGTATTTTTGATTGCACAATTGCTCATGGTTTTTATTACGTAAATTAAATTGTGTCGATAGGCAGATTTAAATTCACATGTTCCTATTGTATCGATAGGTAAATAGAAATTTAAGATGCATGAGTAATTAAATAAATTAAAATTATAGCAAAGTAGCTAATATTAATTTATTTGGCGTTAAGAATAGGTTTACTTGAAAATTCGGATTAAGTTTTTGCCTTTTCAAAGCTGAAAAGAAATTCTGAAACGAATTTATCTAGGCAATTAGATGAAACCCTAGAAATATTATAAATTCTTGCTGTGCTGTGACTAATGCTGTAGCATCAGTAATATTTCCATGTAAAGAGGAAATCAACCATAACCAAGGCTTTTCCCATAATTATTTTTTTAAATCATTTATATTTTTAGTCTTATTTAATTTCAATTAATTTTATTTCATCATTCTTTATTTAATTAAGTTCAATATTTCCATCTTTATTTTATAGAAATTTATAGAAATGTTAATTTGATTAAAAATTTCCTCGTGGGATCGACTTTTACTTACTTTATTACTTTGTTTACGACACGTGCACTTGCGTTAGGGTGTAAAAAATTACTAACAAGTTTTTGGCGCCGTTGCTGGGAATATTCGTTAATTATTTTATTTTGCTATAATTTTTATATTTGTTTTTATTTATTTCCTTTTTAGGTTTACGTGCTTAATGTCTGACGCAGAAAACGATCAGGATCTTATACCTATATATCCAGAAATCGAACGAACATTTCGAGTAAGAAGAAGACAGCAGCAACAACCTATTTTTGGAGGTGATAATATGGCTAATCTAGAAAAAGAAAGAAATAACGCCGAACACATTATCGATGACAGAGACAGACCTATTCAAGATTTTGCCATCCCTACGCTTAATGATCTAAACCCTGGTATTGTGAGACTAGACCTTCAAGCGATCAGATTCGAGCTTAAGCCGGTGATGTTCTAGATGCTTCAAACAGTAGGGCAGTTCAGTGGAATGGTTAACGACAACCCGCACCGTCATCTTAAGGTTTTTGGAGAAGTTAGTGACTCTTTCAATTTTCTTGGAGTTTCTGCTGAAGCATTGAGGCTCAAGCTTTTTCCATATTCTTTAAGAGACAGAGCGAGAGACTTGTTGAACAGTGTCCCTTTAGACACCATCACCACGTGGGGAGAGCTTGCCAAGAAGTTCATTATGAAGTACCATCCACTTGTGAAGAATACGAGAATGAGAAATGAGATCACCAGTTTTCTGCAAAATGATGGCGAGTCTCTGTACAAAGCTTGGGACAGATGTAAAGAATTATTGAGGCAGTGCCTCAACCACGGGATACCACACTGGATTCAGTTGGAAACATTTTATAATGGATTAAATGGCCAAACAAGATCGATTATTGATGCTGCAACAAACAGTAGGCTTCTGTCTAAATCCTTCAATGAAGCTTATGACTTGCTGGAGAGAATGACAGTAAACAGCTACCAGTGGCCTTCAGATAGAACTCAATCGACAAGGCGCACATTTGGGATCTATGATTTAGATGACGTGGCTGCATTAAATGCAAAGATCGCTATGCTGGAAAATTCAATCAAGGCGATGAACAAACCTTCGAAGTTGACAATTAGAGAAGTTTCCTGCATTTTCTGTGCAGAGAATCATGATGACAACTCCTGTCCCACCAACCCTGAATCTGCAAACTACGTGGGATATAATACGAACAATAACCTTACTCATAAACCTATAATCCAGGTTGGAAGCAGCATCCGAATTTTCAATGGAATTCACAGCAGCAGAATGTCACTGCACATAATAGATCTGCAGAAAACTACAAGCAAGGTTACTCACAGCCAACCCAAACTACAATGCATCAAGAGCAACCAGAGAGCTTTGCCAGAGAATATGTTGCTAAGACAGACGTGACCTTGCAAAACTTGGCTGCATCTATGAAAAATATGGAAATGCATTTGGGACAGCTGGCTCAGCCCTTAAGCACCAGAAATACAGGGTAACTGCCGAGTGATAATGAAGTTCCACAGAGACCAAGTAAGGAGCATTGCAAGGCAATAGTTTTGAGGAATGGAAGGGAATTAGAAATCCCAGCAGAGAGTCCTAGGAATCAAAATGAGGTGGCTAAAGAAAAAGAAGCAGATGAAACAGAAAAAAATAATCCAGCAATGGATGCTGCAGCATCACCATAGCAACACCAAGAGGAATTAAAAGTCCAGAAGCCGCCACTACCATTTCCTCATAGATTACAAAAACACAACCAGGATAAACAGTTTAAAAGATTTCTAGATGTTCTCAAACAGCTACACATCAATGTGCCCTTGGTGGAAGCACTTGAACAAATGCCCAACTATGCCAAATTCATGAAGGATGTTCTGTCCAAAAAGAGGAAGCTGGGAGAATATGAATTTGTGGCTATGACAGAAGAAACAAGCTACATATTGCAGAACAAGATTCCACCAAAACTAAAAGATCCTGGTAGTTTCACCATCCCATGCACGATAGGCAACAATTATTTTGGTAAAGCTCTATGCAACCTGGGAGCATGCCCATGTCGATTTTCAAGAAACTAAGAATAGGAGAGGTTCGACCCACGACTATGACTCTGCAACTTGCTGATCGCTCGTTAATTCATCCACAAAGAAAGATAGAAGACATCCTTATAATAGTAGACAAGTTCATTTTTCCAACAGACTTTATTATACTGGATTATGAAGCTGACCGTGAGGTACCTATCATTATGGGAAGTCCCTTCTTAGATACTGGAAGAACCCTGATTGACGTGCAAAAAGGTGAACTCACCATGAGGGTAAACAATCAACAAGTCATCTTTAATATTCTAAAAGCCATGAAGTGTCCATATGATGAAGAAGATTGTTTCAGTGTATTAGAAGAAAAAGAAACAGAAGAAGCAAAGTAACTCTATCGAAGCTATAAAAGGCAGTTTGAGACACTAATCAGAACAGAAGATAGCCCAGAAATTCTTCAGCCATCAAGTGAAGAGGCACCAGCACTAGAGCTGAAACAGTTACCTTCTCACCTAAAGTATGCATTCCTGGGACTCAAAAATACCATTCCTGTGGTTATTTTAGCAGCTTTATCAACTAAGCAAGAGCAAGAGTTGTTACATGTTCTGAAAAGTTATAAACAGGCTCTTGCATGGATAGTAAAGGATATAAAAGGGATTAGTCCAAGTATTAGCATGCACAAAATATTATTAGAAGAAGGATATAGTGCATCGATAGAGCAACAAAGAAGGCTAAACCCCGTAATGAAGGAAGTGGTGAAAAAAGAGATTCTGAAGTAGTTGGATGCTGGCATCATCTACCCTATTTCAGACAGCTCTTGGATTAGCTCGGTCCAATGCGTCCCAAAGAAAGGAGGAACAACTATGGTGTCTAATGAAAAAAATGAACTAATTCCTACGATGACTGTAACAGAATGGAGGATTTGCATGGACCACAGAAAACTAAATAAAGCCACACGTAAAGATCATTTTCCTCTACCCTTTATCGCTCAAATGCTAGACAGGCTGGCGGACAAGAGATTTTACTGCTTTCTTGATGGTTATTATGGGTATAATCAGATCAGCATTGCTCCCGAGGACCAGGAGAAAACTATCTTCACGTTCCCATATGGAACATTTGCTTTTAGGAGGATGCCTTTTGGGTTATGTAATGCCTTAGCAACGTTCCAGCGCTGCATGATGGCCTTCTTTTCGGATATGGTTGAAGAGTGTTTGGAAATATTTATGGATGATTTTTTCATTGTTAGAGAATCCTTCGACCTATGTTTAAAAAATTTGGAGAAGGTTATGAGAAGATGCATGGAGACAAATTTAGTGCTTAACTGGGAGAAATGCCATTTCATAGTTCTAGAAGTAATAGTGCTCGGACATCGAGTTTTAGAGAAAGGATTGGAAGTAGATAAAGTCAAGGTGGAGATTATTGAAAAATTGCCACCACTGAAGAGTAAAGGGGATCAGAAGCTTTTTGGGACATGCGGGATTCTATCGCCACTTTATTAAAGAGTTCTCAAAAATTTCTAAACCGCTATGCATGTTATTGGAGCAGAACACTTCCTTTAATTTTGACAGAGACTGCCTGGAAGCTTTCAATTTGTTGAAGCAAAAGTTGATTACCGTACCTGTAATATCAGCACCTGATTGGACTTCACCGTTTATTCTGATGTGTGATGCAAGTGATTATGCTGTGGGAGTAGTGTTGGGATAGAAGAAAGACAAAGTATTTCATTCCATTTATTATGCCAGCAAGACTCTAAATGAAGCCCAAAAGAATTACACAACTATAGAAAAAAAACTTTTAGCAGTGCTGTTTGCATTCGATAAGTTTAGAGCATATCTGATAGGAAACAAGGTTATTGTATACACTGATCATGCAGCAATCAAGTACTTGATTGCTAAGAAGAATGCTAAACCAAGACTAATCCGCTGGGTGCTACTGCTTCAGGAGTTTGATCTAGAAATCCGTGACAGAAAAGGATGCGAAAAGCAAGTTGCAGATCATTTATCTAGACTGAAAAATGTGAGCGAACAGTAACTCGGAGAGCGTATCAAGGAAACATTCCCAGATGAACAGATGTTGAAACTGGATGTATCTTCAGTGCCTTGGTATGCAGACTTTCTAAATTATATTGTGAGTGATATTATCTCTCTAGACATGGATTATCAGCAGAGAAGAAAGTTCTTGAAAGAAGTAAAGCAATACGTTTGGGATGAACCATTCCTTTTTAAACAATGCGCAGACAAATTGATTAGGAGATGTATACTAGAAGAAGAAATGGAGCAAGTGCTGCAGCAATGCCATGCAGCATCATATGGAGGCCATTATGGAGGAACACGTACAACACCAAAAATTTTGCAATCAGGTTTGTACTGGCCTACCCTTTTTAAAGATGCTAATAATTTTGTTCAAAACTGTGATAGATGCCAAAGAATAGGGAACATATCCAGAAAGCATGAGTTGCCACTGACCAACATCCTAGAGATCGAAGTCTTTGATGTCTGGGGAATTGACTTCATGGGACCCTTTCCAGTATCACATGGGAATCAATACATACTTTTGGCTGTTGATTATGTTTCTAAAGGGGTAGAAGCTGCAGCATTGCCAAACAATGAAGGGAAGAGTGTTCTGAAGTTTTTTGCAGAAAAACATCTTCACCAGGTTTGGAACTCCCAGAGTAATTATAAGTGATGGAAGATCTCATTTTTGCAACAGAGCCTTCACTGCATAATTAAGTAAATATGGAGTTAGACATAAGGTGACTACAACATACCACCTTTAGAGCAATGACCAAGCAGAAGTATCTAACAAGGAAGTGAAACGGATTCTGGAGAAGGTGGTGAATCCGAACAGGAAAGACTGGTCACTGAAATTAGACGATGCATTATGGGTATACAGAACAGCATTTAAGACTCCTCTGGGAACTACTCCATTCAACATGATTTATGGAAAAGCTTGCCATCTACCTGTAGAGTTAGAACACAAGGCCTGCTGGGCATTGAAAACGTTGAACTTAGATTTACAGCAAGCAGGAAGGAATCGGTTCTTACAGTTGCAAGAGTTAGAAGAATTGAGAATGGTAGCTTACGAGAATTCAAAGATTTATAAAGAAAAGGTAAGAAAATGGCATGATAAAAAAATTCAGCAAAGAGTCTTTGAGAAGGGACAGAAGGTGTTACTCTTCAACTCAAGAATGAAACTGTTTCCAGGTAAACTTAAATCTAGATGGTCTGGACCATTTGAAATCATGGAAGTATTCCCATATGGTACACTGGAATTATTTGATGAAAAGAGTGACTGAAATTTCAAGGTGAATGGACAGAGAGTAAATCTTTATCACGTAGAAAAATTGATAGAAATTGCCTCAATTACTCTCCGGGACAGCAAAGAACAGTGACATATGGAGAAGTCAGGCTGATGACTGTAAAATCAAGCGCTTATTGTGTAACGCCCCTTTTTTTTCAAACCCGGTTTGTTACTCAAAAACCCGAACATAACTAAGAAAATTTCGGACCAAATTTAAAACTTCACTCGAAAGTCAAAATTTGATATTTTCTAAAACCTCAAAACATTTAAAGAATTACAGCGAAAATCATTTGAAGAAAATAGAGTTAATTAAAACTATAGAACATTGCTTGAATAATCGGTTGAGGTGTTAAGGAGTAATCGGTCAAAAGAAAAAGGGTTTAAATCGCGGAATACTTTAAAAGTTGCAGAAGTCAAACGCATCTGCCGCTGAACAAAGTCAACGGAAGAGGATGAAACAGATAACAGAAGGCTCCTTCCGGTGACAAAACGACAAAACTTCCACTTCATCTTCCGGTAAGTCTAATACACGACTTCCACCGGTCACTAAACGACAAGACTTCTACTACAGTCTTCCGATTAGTTTAATACGCTACATCCACCGGTCACAAGACGACAAAAGTCTTCCTACATCTTCCGATGACATCAGCTAGATGACTCCTTCATCCGATCGACTTTATCTTACATCTACCGATGACGTCAGCCGGATGATTCCTTTCATCCAACCTCTGCCGATCGCTAAACAACAAATTTTATTTATATCTTCCGATGACTTCCTCTGAAGACATCATCCGATGACTTTACTGAAGACATCTTCCGATGGCTTTACTGAAGACATCTTCCGATAGTCAACAGAACATCAACTTAACATCTGCCGATATTCATCTACCGATAGAGAACAGAGCGACATTTCAACTATCCCTTGTTATACAAACACAACTCTACTACAGAAAGGAATTTCCTTACTTCGCTAAAACCATTCAGAAACAATTCAGACCAATGCATTACTCAAAATCCAGTAAGTACCAACATTAAAACTCAACAGAATACTATTATCTAAAAAATCTCAAAAACGTATTCAAAATATTGAAACCATTACTGTCATGAACGCTCAACATACTTAAATTGAAACATTGTTGTTAGTGGTTTTACACACTTTACACGCAAGTGCACATGTCGCTAACGAAGTAATAGAATAAGTAAAGTATCGATCCCACGAGGATATTCTTAATTGTGTTTAAATTTGCTATAAAATTCTTATAAAAATATTGAGATTTTAAATGAAAATAAATATAAATAAATTCAGAATTGCGATGAAACAAAATAAATTAGAGTAAACGAGATAAATACGATAAAAGAAGGCCTTGGCTAGGATCGATTTCTTCGTTACGATGATTTTACTACTGATGCTCTGGTAATGCTCTGCAGCATTATCTAAAAAAACAGCAAGAATAAAAATATTTTCTAGGATTCTTTCGAATTGCCTAGGTAAATTCAAATTAGAATTTCTTTCTACCTTGAAAGAATGTAACTAATATTGAATTTTTGATATGTGCTATTCTTATTGCCAATCAAATTAATGTTAACTACGTTGTAACAATTTAATTCGATTAATTATTCGTGCATCTAAAATTTATATCTATCTATCGATACAATATAAACATGAATCGTCAACCTATCTATCGATACGATCTGACTAAGCAAGAAAATTTCACAAATAATTGTTCAATAGATAATTGCAGAAACAAAACCAAGATCATAGCAAAATATCGCAACAAATACTATCGTCCTAACCAAGATTAAAGAGTTTAGCCTAAAATCATAATATTAAAACTAAATAAATATGAAATTTGCAAGAACATAAAAAATAGGGTTTAAGAAAAATCCAGCAAAGTGTCGGTCTTCGTTTCTTGTTCCAGAGCTTCTCTGCCGCTTGCCAAAATCCTCCTTTCTTTTACCAGAATACTCTCTTTTTCTAGAAGTCCCGCACCAGCCAAAAAATCTGTTTCTTTATTCTCTCCCTTTTTGTATAGTCACTATTCTCTCTCCTCCTTTCTGTGGGTCCCCCTATATTTTCTATTCCAGAATGGCTTCCTTTCTTCCAATTGGTCCTTGATCCACGTGTTTTCATGATTTTCAAATCTCTCCCTTTCAATTGGTTTTTCCTTCCTTGCTTTACATCTTCTGCATGCCACGTGTCTTTTCTACATCTTTTCTTTTCTCCACAAAATCTTCAACCTATTTGATCTTCCTTGATTGTAGTAATCTCCTCTCTCTCTTCTTGTATTCTGCATCAATTTACAATCAAAATAAATCCTCTATTTTTGGCAACCATAATTTTCATCATTTGAACTTGATTTTTCCTGCTACTATCTTTGCATTCAAATATGAAAATATAAAATTCAAACTGAAGAGAAAAATTACGCTTTTAATAGATAATCTGAATGAAATATATTAAATTCAATCAAAGCACCATTGCTGCAGCATTGCATAGCATTTATAATAAATTTAAATCAATTTATTATTGTAATCACTCAATTCATATAAGTTTTTTTATGTAAAATTTGCATAAAATAACTCTAAAATAAGAGTTATCAAATACCCCCAAACTTAAATCATTACTCGTCTTCGAGTGATGCAAAACAAAAATAAGTTTCCAAAGTAGTATCAAAATTGATGTAATTTCCAAAATATCTAGTAACTTGTAAATCATTGAAAAATTTCACTATCACTATTAACAGCAATCAATATAGATTTAATTTCCAATAAACTCAATTTCAAAGTGTGTGTGTGCTCAAACTCCATTTGAGTTGCTAAGTTCAACAATCAAAACTAGAAATCATAATACATATCATAGGATGTCAACTCTCTAATGTCCTTCATAAATCCATTAGCATTTAAAGATTCTTCTTCTTCACATTTGTTTTTTTTAAATAAGTGAAGGGATTAAGTTTTTTTTTTTTTTTTTTTTTTTTTTACATTGACTTTATCTATAAGTCACACTACCTTTTTACGCGATTGACAACATTTTTGATGAAGTCCTCCGGTTACTCAATAGTGTCACTTCAAGATATATACTCATATGAAATAGAGGAGTATAGCCAATAAACATGCAACGGAGTTCCTCCCAAAGTTCCTCTAATTTATTTCTACCCATCGAGTATCCAAAAGGCTCACTCGAAATTGAAAGTAGATTAGAAAATTACATTTATTCTTATTTTTTTATTATTATTTTTTTTATAACCCCCCAATTTATTATTTATTATATTTTTTTTAAGAAGAATTCTCTAATTGCTAATTTCTTTAATCAAACACTAAATTATTAACATCTAGATATAATTGTAATATCTAAAAATGATGATATTCCTAAACAACCAAAAGGAGTTTGTGTGTTAAGAACAACTAAGCTTATGGGAATAAATCTTAATTAATTTCAACTAATGTGTGACAATGACATTATCCAACAACTCACTAAATTAAAGGATCTTAGGAAATTTCATTGTTCTTCATTTTTCAATTTTTTTTTTTATATTTTTTTAGATGCCAAACAGAACAAATAAAACAAACTAACAGAACAAAGAAAATAGGACAACGAACTTAAACAACCTTGAGCACAAGACTAAACATTCTAAACAATTTTCAAGCACTCAAATTAAATAGAAACTAAGCATCAACATTAAACAATCAACACTAAATTTCCAGAAATCCAAATTAAACACAAGACTAAACATGCATGCACCCCCACACTTAAAAATTGGCAGTGTCCCTGTGACAGCCCGAAACTGGGACCCGATCGGAGTCCGGGATCGGAGCCATCACTCCGGGACAGATAACGGAAAAATGGGGACTATTTTTTTTTTGAACAGATCGGTCAAAACAGAGGACATTATACTTTTAAAATGTTTACAGGGAGGGAGAGTTCTCTGGAGTCAAAAACAAACGGGATACAGTTGGCTGAAATACATAAGTGAATAACAGAAGAGAAGCAGGAGAAAAGAAAACAAAAATAAACAAAACTGGCGGGAGGCTTCGGCAGATGACGTGGCCGGAAGATGAAGGCAGCAGATAGAATCGGCAATTGCGACGACGTCGTCGGAAGATGAGTGATGACGTCAGGCGGAAGATTAAAACTATCGGTGGATGTAAACTACACTGGGCGGAAGATGTCGATTAAGACAAAACGGATGACGTCAGCCGGAAGATGGATGACATCAACCGGCAGATGCAAACAGCGAACGTAACCGGCAGAAGGTGATGACGTCAGCCGGAAGATAGATGACGTCAGCCGGAAGATGTTCTGAAATAAACGGAATCGGCATGAGGTGATGACGTCAGCCGGAAGATGGGTGACGTCATCGGAAGATGCAGATAGCAATTGAAATCGGAAGATGAAAACCTAAGGCAGTAACACCGTTTGGCGGTGGATGGGAATAAGACAAAACATGTACAGTATCTATCGGTAGATGAAGTTTAGTCATAGACTTAAAAAGGGTAACGGGCATCGATAGGAATGAAAACATAAGAAAACATTACTTGGCGGTGGATGCATTCCAAAAAGGCATCGGTAGATGTATTCAAAATTCTTACCGGAAGGTGAAATCGGCAGATATGATTTTAAAGACAGAATTTACAACTTTTAACAGGAAGACATACGAACAGAGGGCATAAAACAGAACACTTAGAAGTCTCAGATTTCTTCGAACCAGTTCAAAACATGGTTCTTGAACACAACAGAAAGCATGACAGAAGTTTAAAGGATTTCACTATACATAGAAAGCTCTAATACCAGAGACCCTTCGTGTACAGACTACAGAGAATGTTCCAAACTATTTAAGAACACATCAGAACGTAATTCAACTGTCAGATACAGCAGAAGCAGAATGCTTAAAAGACGTAAACCTTCAATGCCTGATTCTAAACAAGACTGTTAAGCATACTTCACAATTGACAGATACTTTACAATTGACAGATTTAAAGAGGCAAACTGCATGCATGTTCCCAAAACCAGAATCATCCATGCATAGAATAACAGAAAGT
Source organism: Begonia masoniana (assembly GCA_022432975.1). Classification (NCBI taxonomy): domain Eukaryota; kingdom Viridiplantae; phylum Streptophyta; class Magnoliopsida; order Cucurbitales; family Begoniaceae; genus Begonia; species Begonia masoniana. Next base: position 6,961,002 of record CM039508.1, on the reverse strand, counting down.
ATCCCGAACAATTCCAGAATACTTTAGAATATAACTGAACTGTCAAGTACAGCGGTTTCAAAAACTTAGACATCAGACCTATACATTGTTCTAAAGTCTGAAAATCAGTACAGAATATGACATATACTTGCAGAGTTTCTTCAAAGGAAGGGTTTTACAACCAAACCATAATTTTCCAGAAGACTTTACAAAATAGACATTTCAGGAAACTTAAACCTCGGGTCAGAATTTTATGCCTGACTGCAGCAGCCAACCCCCATGAGCTCGAGGCATCAACTACATCAGATCATCATTTTGAGGCACAAGGTCCTCGGTTTCAGGTTCGGTACCTACATCAGAGAGTTCACCTATGAGTCTAAAACTCAGTAAGGACATAATCAGAATGCAGTGATGCAAAATGCTATGCATGCAGATTTTCAGAAATGCGGTGACAGAACAGAACATTCAGTTTCAGTGGCAGAAGAATTAAGTGGGGCTTATAGGGGAACTGGTTCAGTACGTGCACTATCAGGCACAACAGTTTTTCAGATTCCCAGGGAGGGATAAAACCAGAGGGTCCTTGCTAGGGACAATATTTTCAGATTCCCAGGGAGGGATAAAACCAGAAGGGCCAGTCCCCGTCCCACACTTAACCTGGTACATTTCAGACAGTCAGATTTTATCTTGTTTAATTTCAAACAGTGTACAGAAATCAGTTTTGCATGGATTTTCAGTAAAACGTGTATGCATGACAGTCTCAGTGCCTGAACCTATAACAGCAGACATCAGAAATAACAGGGCATATTGTGAAACAGAAAACAGGCAACTCGGGACATGAGCTGAACAGACAACATAAAACACAAACTGAACAGAAGCTATAACATTTCTACCCAAAACTACCTGACAGAACAGGAACCCTAGTACCTCGGTGATGTAGGGCCTTAAGGGCCAAAATTACGGTTATGAACTTACCTGTTTGCGGCGGTGTCAGATGCTCGAATGTTCCTGGAGTGCTTTGACCTGTAGTATGCATGTAAAAGAATTAAACAAGCTGCAAAAGCTAACAAATAACTTGTTGGATATGCAGCAAGCTCATGTCAACTCTTTAGAAAACACACTAACGTGTTTTCATCCAAAACAGAGAGTTTTCACAGAAACAATATTCCTAAACTTCAGTGAAAACCTGCATTAAACTTGTCCAAAATCGATAACCTTAGTAGGTGATTACCTTTGCTGGAGAGACAGAAAGAAATCAGGAAAAGGACTAAGGTTAAAAATCGTTGCTGGTCGCCTGGAAAAGAGAAAACAGAAGGGGAGGTAGAAGTGAGCTTCACGTAGGAGGAAGAGAAGACATATCTTCTTCAACAAGTTGCCACTTGGCACTCATTCATTGGTTTGCTTCCACCTACCTTAATCACTTCCACATTTACCCTTCCATTAGCTTTTAACCTAATTGACTTGTTTTGATTACACTTAGTTTGGTTTTCCCTTAAACATTCCATCATTACAACCAAAACATACATCGTATTAATATAATATTAATCCCGATTAAATGATCCGAGAAAACTATTACATGGCAAAAATGCCGGGTGTTACAGTCCCCATTGCCAAACAAAATGAAGTTTAAAAAAATAAAAAATAAATTAAAGCAAAATAAAACTAGGGGGGTTAGGACTTCCCTGGATGATTTTGTTAAGGGTTCTGATTCAAAATCTGAGTCCTGGAGCATCATTGTGGGAAAGTGAGGGAAGGTTAGCTTGGCTAGTCTTTCATCAAGAAGCTTTAATCCTTCCATGAGTTGTTGCTGGTACACTGTGTTCTCGGCTGATGCTGCAGCTTTTCTTGCAGCATTTGGATGGTGGTGTGGTTCTTCTTCTTTCCCTGAATGTGCAGACCTGAATTTTTTTTTTGTTTATAATGCTACAGTAAACATTGGAGCATCAACATTATTGAAAGAAAAAACTAAAAAAAATAAAATAACATAAAATAAACAAAAACCAACACAAAAGGATTTATTGAGGGTTGCCTCCCTAGTAGCGCTAAGTTTTTCAAGTCTTCAGCCAGACTTCTCCATGTCACTTTTCTTTGCTATCCTCAAGAGTAATTGAGGTAGTTTCTGTTAATTTTTCTCCATGATAAAGCTTTACTCTCTTTCTGTTTACCTTGAAATTTTGACCATTTTGTTCATCTCGAGTTCATTTGTGTCATATTGATAAACTTTTATCATTCTGTCAAAAACTCGCTTTTGTATTTCTCTGTTGCGCCATTTTCTTTTGTTTTTTCTTCTCTTTACATAGCTTTTTCTCTTGTTGTTTGCTGGTACTGAATGTCTTTTTTCATCATGTGGCAATTCATCATCTTTTATCAAGTAACAATCTTCAGCATCATTTGGAAATTTCATCGCTTTCAGCACATTGAATGTGATTTGCTGATCATTGACTCTCATTGTAAGTTCACCTTTCTGGACATCGATAAGTGTTCTCCCAGTAGCTAAGAAAGGTCTTCCCAGAATTATGGGCACTTCATGATCTGCTTAGTAAACCAAAATAATGAAGCCTACTGGGAAAATAAACTTATCCACCTTTACTAACACGTCTTCTATCTTTCCTTGAGGGTGAGTTAGTGATCGGTCGGCAAGCTGCAGAGTTACTGTTGTTGGCCGAGCTTCTCCAATTCCCAGCTTCTGAAAAATTGACATGGGCATCAAGTTGATGCTAGCTCCAAGATCACATAGAGCTCTTCCGAAATAATTATTGCTGATTGTACAAGGAATGGTGAAACTACCAGGATCCTTCAGCTTCGGTGGTATTTTTTTCTGTAGAATGTAGCTGGTCTCTTCGGTCATAGCAACCATCTCATATTCTCCCAATCTTCTCTTCTTTGATAAAATAACTTTCATGAATTTCATATAGTTGGGCATCTGTTCAAGGGCTTCTACCAAAGGCACATTGATGTGAAGTTGCTTCAAAACATCCAAGAATTTTTTAAATCGCTTTTCCTGGTTGTGTTTTTGTAGCCTTTGTGGAAACGGTGGAGAAGGTTTCTGGAGTTGCATTTCTGGAGGTCGATGCTGCTGCGATGCTGCGAGCGAAACTGCAGCATTGATATTAATTTCTCCAGATTCCAGGTTATTCTCTTCGACCTCCTCAGTACTCTCTTTCTCAATCATCACTTCTCTTTCCTATAAATCCTCAGTATTGGGTTGCTTTTCTGTTTCTTTTTCTTGGCTATTAAACTGCGATTGTTCTATCCTCCGTGGCTTGTCAGGAATCTCTACCTCCCTTCCATTCCTTAATAAAATAGCATTGCATTGTTCCTTTCCTGGTCTTTGTGGAATTTCAGTGTCACTTTGTAGTTGTCCCATGCTCCTTGAGTTCAAAGATTGAGCTAACTGCCCAAGTTGGGTTTCAATGTTCTTTATCGAAGCTGATAAATTCTGCAAAATTATATCTATCCTTGCGGCATACTCCCTTGCAAAGTTGTTTGGTTTTTCTTGAGCTGCAGGTTTTTGAAGTTACTAATTGTAATTCTGGGCATAATTGTCAGTAGATCTTGCAGGTATTGCATTATTCTGTTGCTGCGAACTCCATTGGAAGTTAGGGTGCTGTCTCCATCCCGGGTTATACGTCTGTGAATATGGATTATTATTTCGGTTATACCCCACGTAATTTGCTGATTCTGGATTCGTCGAAAATGAACTATCATCATGGTTCTCTCCGCAGAAAATGCAAGAAATCTCTCTGGTTACTGGTTGTTGCTGTTTGTTCATAGCTTTGATGGCATTTTCGAGTGAGGCTATCTTTGCATTAAGAGCTGCTACTTCATCTATCTCATAACTTCCAGGTGCTCTCCTTGTAGAAGTGTTTCTGTCTGATGGCCATTGATAACTGTTCATTGCCATTCTCTCTAGCAGATCGTATGCCTCATTAAAAGATTTTGATAGCAACGTTCCGTTGGCTGCTGCGTCAATAATCGATCGGGTCTGTCCATTCAGTCCGTTGTAAAATGTTTCCAGTTGAATTCAGTGAGGTATCCCGTGATTTGGGCACTGTCTCAGCAAATCTTTAAATCTATCCCATGCTTCGTAGAGTGATTCTCCATCTCTTTGCTGGAAGCTTGTGATCTCATTCCTCATCCTTGCATTCCTTACTGGTGGGTGATACTTCATAATGAACTTCTTAGCTAAATCCCCCCAAGTGGTGATGGTATCTGAAGGAATGCTATTTAACCCATCTCTGGCGCGATCTCTTAAGGAATATGGAAATAGTTTCAATCTCAGGGCTTCTGCAGATACACCAGGGAAGTTAAATGAATCACTAACTTCTCCAAAAACCTTCAAATGGCGATGATGATTATCTGTGATAGCTCCAGTGAACTGTCCAACAATTTGAAGCATTTGGAACACCACTGGTTTCAGCTCAAATCTGATGGCACGAAGATCAGGTCTGACTATGCCAGGATTTAAATCGTTTAGTGTAGGAATTTCAAAATCTTGAATAGGTATATCTCTATCATCAATAATTCTTTCGGCATTTTCCCTTTCTCTCTCTACGTTCGCCATATTTTCTCCTTCAAGAAACTGATTCTGCTGTTGTCTTCTTCTAGCTCTGAATGTTCTTTCAATTTCTGGATCTATGGTGTAACGCCCCGAGTTATCTGAACCCGGTTTGCTACTCATAACGCTGAACCGAACCATGACGTCTTGATGCAAAATTTAAAATTTCACTCGACAGCCAAAATTTGACTTTTTCTAAAACTAAATATATTTTAAAACTTGCAGCGGAAAATCAATTGGACATCAATGAAGCTAAGTGACCTGTGAAAACATTTTAAAATGACTGTTGGAAGTGTTAAGAGTAATTGGCTAAAAGACGTAAAGCTAAAAAAAAATAAACGCGGAATGCCCGTGAAGTTGCCGAAGTCGAACACATCTGCCGACGACAAAGTCAACGGAAGAAGCAGAAATAGGGATTAGGAGGTTTCTACCGATGACGTGTACAAACAACGCACCACCATCTACCGATAAGCCAACCCAACTACATCTGCCGATGAAGTCAACATAACTTCATCTGCCGATGAAGTCAACAAAACTTCATCTGCCGATGGAGTCAACATAACTTCGTCTACCGATAGATTTCCATCTGCCGATAGACAAGCACGCGACATCCACCGACAACGACATTACGACTCCTTCCGATAGATCATTCTGCTCACACTTACCATGCGTTTCATGTAAATTCATTTTCGTAATCTTTCAAAAACATGATGCATGACAACTGGAAAATAAACATACAAAACATACATAAACCCTACTGTTTTGTGATGTAGGCCCGAAGGCACAAACAAACTCTACTTACCTGGATTCTTGGCGAGTGCTCGGTTAGGAGCTTCTTCGTGATCTTTCTCACCTAGAACATAAACAGAACATTAAGTCAACCTGTACTAAACCTCATCCTAAGGCATTCAGAAAATCTAAGGGAATAGTTGCGAGTTCTGATCGCCAAGCATTACTGATTCTATGCTAAACCCATATCTACTCACTTTCCTGATGAGTTCCCAAAATACATATCTAACACTTCCCATACAATCTTCCTTAGTTACTAAGTCAGAAAAATCGAGGTAGAAACTTACCTAGCTCGTCGAACGGATTCGGGGAAGGAAATCGCCTGGGAAGTCTGCTGGTTTGAGCTGAAAACCGAGAGCAAGAATGAATGGTGGCGGCTAAGCTCAATAAATTCTTTTTAAATAGGTTATCCACTAATAAGTTTTTAATTTACCATAATGCCCTTGCATATCCATTCATTAACCTAACCCATATTTGCACATCTTAATTTGACAAAATAAATTGGGTTTAATGGAACCGGGTGCTACAGTCTACCCTCCTTAAAAGAATTTTGTCCTCAAAATTCAGTACCTGAACAGTTCTGGATGTTGGTCCATTATGTCTTGTTGGCGCTCCCATGTTGCCTCCTCTGTGTTCTGATTGTGCCACAAGACTTTCACCAGCGGCACTTCTTTGTTGCGTAGTACCTTTACTGCATAATCCAGAATCTTTACTGGCTTCTCCTCGTAGGTAAGTGTAGGTTGAAAAACTTCATCGCCTACTTCGAACTCTAATTCCCTGCGTCTTCTGTCAGCATAGCTCTTCTGTCGGCTTTGAGCTGTTAAGATCCTCTGACGGATGAGGGTAACCTTCTCAATAGTCTGCTGCACAATGTCAGGACCAAGCAACTGTGCTTGGAAAGAGAGTTGTGAGATTTGGAAAGAGAGGCAAACTGAATCCTAGATTTGTTGGTCCTTTCTCAATTCTGAAGAGGATTGGGAAGACAGCCTATCAGTTACAGCTACCAGCTTCTATGGGAGGGATACATGATGTGTTCCATGTCTCGATGTTAAAGAAGTGTGTGCGGGATCCGTCCCAAGTTGTTGAACAGCAAAGCATTGAAATTCAACCTACACTTACCTACGAGGAGAAGCCAGTAAAGATTCTGGATTATGCAGTAAAGGTACTACGCAACAAAGAAGTGCCGCTGGTGAAAGTCTTGTGGCACAATCAGAACACAGAGGAGGCAACATGGGAGCGCCAACAAGACATAATGGACCAACATCCAGAACTGTTCAGGTACTGAATTTTGAGGACAAAATTCTTTTAAGGAGGGTAGACTGTAGCACCCGGTTCCATTAAACCCAATTTATTTTGTCAAATTAAGATGTGCAAATATGGGTTAGGTTAATGAATGGATATGCAAGGGCATTATGGTGATTTAAAAACTTATTAGTGGATAACCTATTTAAAAAGAATTTATTGAGCTTAGCCGCCACCATTCATTCTTGCTCTCGATTTTCAGCTCAAACCAGCAGACTTCCCAGGCGATTTCCTTCCCCGAATCCGTTCGACGAGCTAGGTAAGTTTCTACCTTGATTTTTCTGACTTAGTAACTAAGGAAGATTGTATGGGAAGTATTAGATATGTATTTTGGGAACTCATCAGGAAAGTGAGTAGATACGGGTTTAGCATAGAATCAGTAATGCTTGGCGATCAGAACGCCCAACTATTCCCTTAGATTTTTTGAATGCCTTAGGATGAGGTTTAGTACAAGTTGACTTAATGTTCTGTTTATGTTCTAGGTGAGAAAGATCCCGAAGAAGCTCCTAACCGAGCACTCGCCAAGAATCCAGGTAAGTAGAGTTTGTTTGTGCCTTCGGGCCTACATCACAAAACAGTAGGGTTTATGTATGTTTTGTATGTTTATTTTCCAGTTGTCATGCATCATGTTTTTGAAAGATTACGAAAATGAATTTACATGAAACGCATGGTAAGTGTGAGCAGAATGATCAGAACAACTGTTAAGGGGCATTAATCCGCCCCTTAACTGTGAACAGAGGATTGAGGTTTTGGGAAAAGTGATCCACTTCCCAATCCTACAGGGGGATCAGACCAGTTAACTGTTAAGGGAATTAATCCGCCCCTTAATTGAGATCAGAGGATGTATGCTTTGGGGAATGACTGATCCACTTTCCCATCGTACAGAGGGATCAACAGAGAACGAATTTGAATACAACTGAGATGAGAAAGTAGAGATCGCATGTTTAGGGAAATTATTGCTTCATTGATCCATTTCATTCATCGCTCTACTTGCTTAGCATTAGGCTAATAGATGAGTTTTGTGATGTAGGTGAAGAAGTTACTGAAGGTATGTTTACCGACCAACATGAGGAATAGGCTGGTTGGAGGAGCATTTTCAGGCATCGGTTTGGTCATCTGTTGAGGCGGTTTAATCCATGGCCGCAGGTGTTGAGTTGAGGGTAACTAGTTCGGTATAGATGTTTTACTGAAAATTTTATGACAATAGTGGTTTCAAAGCTTTGAAAATATTTTTGAGAATCTTCTGATATTGGTATTCTGTTGGATTTTGAAAACATTGTTTTTACTGAATTTGGGAAGGGCAGTGATTTGGTTTGTTTCTGGATGTTAGTTTTGTCGTTTTGCCTATCGGAAGGTGCCTTCAGTAAAGTCGTTGGATGAGAGAGAGAACATCCGGCTGACGTCATCGGCAGGTGCAAGTCGCAAAACCTGTAGTTTTGCTATCGGCAGATGTAGCGTATATTTTAATCTTATCGGAAGGAGTCGTAATGTCGTTGTCGGTGGATGTCGCGTGCTTGTCTATCGGCAGATGGAAATCTATCGGTAGACGAAGTTATGTTGACTCCATCAGCAGATGAAGTTTTGTTGACTTCATCGGCAGATGAAGTTATGTTGACTTCATCGGCAGATGTAGTTGGGTTGGCTTATCGGTAGATGGTGGTGCGTTGTTTGTACACGTCATCGGTAGAAACCTCCTAATCCCTATTTCTGCTTCTTCCGTTGACTTTGTCGTCGGCAGATGTGTTCGACTTCGGCAACTTCACGGGCATTCCGCGTTTATTTTTTTTTAGCTTTACGTCTTTTAGCTAATTACTCTTAACACTTCCAACAGTCATTTTAAAATGTTTTCACAGGTCACTTAGCTTCATTGATGTCCAATTGATTTTCCGATGCAAGTTTTAAAATATATTTAGTTTTAGAAAAAGTCAAATTTTGGCTGTCGAGTGAAATTTTAAATTTTGCATCAAGACGTCATGGTTCGGTTCAGCGTTATGAGTAGCAAACTGGGTTCAGATAACTCGGGGCGTTACAAGTTGGTATCAGAGCCATTTGGTTAAACCGTTCAAAGAATTACTCAACAGTGCCGATCGTTGCATGGAAGTACTCCAACAACTGTAAGTGTTTATGTTAGTTTTAGTTATTAGATATTTATGAGAATAGTTAACCTTTTACAGGGATATAGTAAAATGTCTAGACGACCAGGTAGACCGAGAGTACAGAGGGGGACACCAAACCCGGAGAGTACTGAGAATTCTGGTGTGATCAGGCAGCTGACAGACTTGGTACGCCAGCAATCTGATATGATGCGCCAGCAGTCCGATCAGTTGGGACTGCTACTGAACCGAGAGGTACAAGGAAGTGCCAACTCGGGTTCCAGCAATGAACAGGCAGGAGAGAGGTTTAGGAGGTTGCGCCACCCACTTTTGATGGAAAGTCAGCTAATCCAATTGTGGCCGAGGAATGGTTGAAAAAGATAGAAAGCATGTTTAGGTGTGCCAATGTGGGAGAAGGAGAAAAGGTCATTTTGGCAACCTTCCACTTTGCCGGTGATGCTCAACTTTGGTGGGAAACGATGGAGACCACCCATGATGTTCTTACGATGACTTGGACGCAATTTAAGGAGATTTTCTACGAGAAGTATTTTAACAGTACTGTACAGACCACAAAGAAGTTGGAGTTCATGAACTTGAAACAGACAGGGACCGTAGCTGAATACAGCAGACAGTTTGAATCCCTATCAAGGTTTGCCGGACACCTCTCACGCAGAGATGAGGATAAAGTGTTCCAATTTGTGCATGGGCTGAAACCTGAGATTTATAGAGGAGTCAAGTTCTCGGGTATAAAAGGATTGTCCTACAGTGAAGTAGTGTCCACGGCATTAGAAGTGGAAGAGGCGGAGATGAAGTGTGCTGGGTTTAGTGCGGCTCCACGAAAGTTCGCCCAGCCACACCATCACAGGGGAACGAAGAGGCCCGGTGAGGGCCAGGGCAGTCAAGGGAAGGAGAAGAAGACACCAGATACTAGGAAGTTCCCTCAATGCCCAAAGTGTTTAAGATTTCACCCGGGAGAGTGTAGAATTAGCGCGGGAAAGTGTTTCAACTATGAGGAGACCGGGCATCTGCTTAAGGATTGCCCAAAGCCCAGAGTCCTTCGCTGTTATAATTGTAATAAAGTTGGCCACATGAGTAGGGATTGTCCAGCTCTGATGAATGGCCCGGTGAATGTTAAGCCAAGGATATTCTCCATGGTAGAATCGGGTGATGAAGATCAGCCTGCTGTTGTGTCAGGTACCATACTAGTCAATTTTATGCCTGCTTTTACTTTAATAGATTCAGGTGCAACACATTCCTTCATAGCGTCTGCATTTGCTAATAAATTAGACGTTAAGTCTTCACTTTCTGAGCATATGTTTAATGTTGCTTTACCTTCTGGCGAACGCATGCACTCTAGTCGTATGCTGCTTAATAGTGTAGTGACAGTAGAAGGTAAGAACCTACCTGCTGATCTAATTATTTTAGGGATCATGGGATTTGATGTAATCTTAGGAATGGATTGGTTGTTTAAGCACTATGCTACGATAGATTGTAGAACTGGCTTAGTTAGTTTTCAACCCCCTGGTGGCTTAAGACACACTTTCCAAGCCTCGAAGAAAGATAAGAGGATGTCTGTTTTAGCCGCTTTCAGTGCTAGATCTTCCTTATGCAGTGAGTATTCATGCTTTCTGGCCAGTGTTTTGGACACAAAACGGGCAGGAGAATCGAGCCTCCAAGATGTTCTAGTAGCTCAAGATTTCCCTGAGGTTTTCCTTGATGACCTGCCGGGTTTACCACCTGATAGGGAGATTGAATTTGTAGTAGATGTCTATCATGGTGCTGAGCCAGTATCTAAGAATCCATACCGATTAGCACCAGCAGAACTCAAGGAGTTAAAGAAACAGTTAGAGGAACTGATGGAAAAAGGGTTCATACGACCGAGTTATTCGCCGTGGGGTGCACCAGTTCTCTTTGTTAAGAAAAAGGACGGATCAATGCGCATGTGCATTGACTACCGAGAATTAAATAAGTTAACCATCAAGAATAAGTACCCATTACCTAGGATCGATGATTTGTTTGACCAACTTCAAGGTACACGAGTTTTCTCTAAGATTGACTTAAGATCGGGGTACTACCAATTGAAGGTTAAGTCTGAGGATATACCAAAGACTGCCTTTCGTACGAGATATGGACATTACGAATTTTTGGTTATGTCCTTTGGTTTGACAAATGCACCAGCAGCTTTCATGGATCTCATGAATAGAGTGTTTCACAAATTTCTAGACAAGTTTGTCATTGTATTCATTGATGATATCTTGATTTATTCTAGAAATAAGGGTGACCATGCAACGCATTTGAGTTTGGTGTTAGGAGTACTCAGACAGCACCAGCTTTATGCTAAGTTTTCCAAGTGTGAGTTTTGGTTGGACAGAGTTCATTTTCTTGGTCACGTGATCTCTGGGGATGGAATATCTGTCGATCCAGCCAAAGTTCGTGCGGTTAAGGAATGGCCCCAACCGAAGAATGCTTCTGATATTAGGAGTTTCCTCGGGTTAGCAGGGTATTACAGGAAGTTTATTGAAGGATTCTCGAAGGTTGCAACACCCCTCACTCGTTTAACTAGGAAAAACATAGAGTATGCTTGGACTGAGGAGTGTGAGTCTAGCTTCCAAACCTTAAAGCAGAAATTGACTAATGCACCTATACTAACCCTTCCTGTTGAAAATGGTAAGTTTAGTATTTATTGTGATGCTTCCAAAATTGGACTTGGCTGTGTTTTGATGCAAGATGGTAAGGTCATAGCTTATGCTTCTAGGCAATTAAAGGTGCATGAGAAGAATTATCCTACGCATGATTTAGAATTAGCTGCGGTGGTTTTTGCATTAAAGATTTGGAGGCACTACTTGTATGGACAGACTTGTGAAATATTTTCGGATCATAAAAGTCTGAAGTATATTTTCACGCAGAAGGAATTAAACATGAGACAACGTAGATGGTTGGAGTTTGTTAAAGACTACGATTTTGAGATTAAATACCACCCTGGTAAGGCCAATGTGGTGGCTGATGCATTAAGTAGAGTAGTACCGTCAGCCTCAGCTTTGATTCTGGATATGCCGGTGGACTTAGCGACTGAATTTCATAAGTTTAACCTAGAAACTGTGTCCAATGTAGCAGCTATGCTTTCTGCTATCTCTTTGAAACCTACCATTCTAGAAAAGATAAAGGAAACCCAGGACATTGATGAGGAGTGTAAAAAGTTCAAGTCGAGCATGGATTCTACTAACAGTTTGGACTTCCATTATACTGATGATGGAATACTTAAGTTCAGAAATAGATATTTTGTGCCAGCCAATAAAGAGCTTCGTGATGAAATCCTCTCTGAAGCTCACTCTTCTAGATTTTCCGTTCATCCTGGTAGTACAAAGATGTACAGAGACCTTAAGCAGACTTATTGGTGGCCAGGAATGAAGCGGAGCGTTGCTGAACATGTAGGACTATGTTTGATCTGCCAGCGAGTTAAGGCTGAACATCAGAGACCTGCAGGAATGTTGCAGCCATTACCACTCCCTGAATGGAAATGGGAGCAGATAACCATGGACTTTATTGTAGGATTACTCAGAACAGTAAAAGGACATGATGCAATCTAGGTGATAATCGATCGATTAACCAAATCAGCCCATTTCTTACCCATCAAGATGACTTACTCTATGGATCAGCTAGCCGAATTGTATGTGCATGAGGTTGTGCGTGGGTTTAATGGAACCGGGTGCTACATATGGGTACAAGATCCTGTGCGTCTTCTTCGTCCGGCATAAATCAATAATATCTGAAAATAGATAAACAAACTAAAATAAAATAACGTAAAATAAAATAAAATAATTATAGCAAAAATACTCACAATTAAACAATATCCCCGGCAACGGCGCCAAAAACTTGTTAGTGGTTTTACACACTTTACACGCAAGTGCACGTGTCGCTAACGAAGTAATAGAATAAGTAAAGTATCGATCCCACGAGGATATTCTTAATTGTGTTTAAATTTGCTATAAAATTCTTATAAAAATATTGAGATTTTAAATGAAAATAAATATAAATAAATTCAGAATTGTGATGAAACAAAATAAATCAAAGTAAACGAGATAAATATGATAAAAGAAGGCATTGGCTAGGATTGATTTCTTCGTTACGATGATTTTACTACTGATGCTCTAGTAATGCTCTGCAGCATTATCTAAAAAAACAGCAAGAATAAAAATATTTTCTAGGATTCTTTCGAATTGCCTAGGTAAATTCAAATTAGAATTTCTTTCTACCTTGAAAGAATGTAACTAATATTGAATTTTTGATATGTGCTATTCTTATTGCCAATCAAATTAATGTTAACTACGTTGTAACAATTTAATTCGATTAATTATTTGTGCATCTAAAATTTATATCTATCTATCGATACAATATAAACATGAATCGTCAACCTATCTATCGATACGATCTGACTTAGCAAGAAAATTTCACAAATAATTGTTCAATAGATAATTGCAGAAACAAAACCAAGATCATAGCAAAATATCGCAACAAATACTATCGTCCTAACCAAGATTAAAGAGTTTAGCCTAAAATCATAATATTAAAACTAAATAAATATGAAATTTGCAAGAACATAAAAAATAGGGTTTAAGAAAATCCAGCAAAGTGTCAGTCTTCGTTTCTTGTTCCAGAGCTTCTCTGCCGCTTGCCAAAATCCTCCTTTCTTATACCAGAATACTCTCTTTTTCTAGAAGTCTCGCACCAGCCAAAAAATCTGTTTCTTTATTCTCTCCCTTTTTGTATAGTCACTATTCTCTCTCCTCCTTTCTGTGGGTCCCCCTATATTTTCTATTCCAGAATGGCTTCCTTTCTTCCAATTGGTTCTTGATCCACGTGTTTTCATGATTTTCAAATCTCTCCCTTTCAATTGGTTTTTCCTTCCTTGCTTTACATCTTCTGCATGCCACGTGTCTTTTCTACATCTTTTCTTTTCTCCACAAAATCTTCAACCTATTTGATGTTCCTTGATTGTAGTAATCTCCTCTCTCTCTTCTTGTATTCTGCATCAATTTACAATCAAAATAAATCCTCTATTTTTGGCAACCATAATTTTCATCATTTGAGCTTGATTTTTCCCGCTATTATCTTTGCATTCAAATATGAAAATATAAAATTCAAACTGAAAAGAAAAATTACGCTTTTAAAAGATAATCTGAATGAAATATATTAAATTCAATCAAAGCACCAATGCTGCAGCATTGCATAGCATTTATAATAAATTCAAATCAATTTATTATTGTAATCACTCAATTCATATAAGTTTTTTTATGTAAAATTTGCACAAAATAACTCTAAAATAAGAGTTATCAATTGTCAACTAAACCTTCACACCAACTGACATCAGTTAAACCGCCCTATCAACTGCTAGATTGTTGCATAATTGCACTCCTCCAACCAGTCTAGTCCTCTGCAAACTCAGTAAACACACCTGCTGTCACTTCTTCACCTACATCACAAAACTCATCTATTAGTCTAATACTAAGTAAGTAAAACAATAATGTAATGCAATGCTGAAACATAAATTCCTAAATATGCAGTTTCTACTTTCTCATCTCAGTTGCATATGCATCGTTCTGATCTGATCCCCCTGTGAAATTAGGAGTTGGATCACTTCTCCCAAAGTATAAATATCCACTGACTCATTAAGGGGCGGATTACTTCCCTTAACAGTAAATCTGATTCACATAGCTATTTCTGATCCCCCTGTTCGATGGGAAGCGGATCAAGTTTCCCAAAGTCTAAATATCCACTGTCTCATTAAGGGGCGGATTACTTCCCTTAACAGTAAATCTGATTCACATAGCTGTTTCATTATGTTCATTCCTTACCATGCCAACATGCATTCAAATTCATTTTCGTATACTTTTAAAATATGATGCATGACATACTGACACATTCAAGTAAACAAAATCCTAATGTTTTGTGATGTAGGCCCGAAGGCACCAGCATACTTCATTTACCTGGTCTCCTGGAAAGTTTGGTTGAAATCTCCCTCGGGAACTTGCTCAAACCTAAATCCATAAACCGAACATTATTTAAACCTTCACTAAACTTCATCCTAGTCAACCGGAAACCTAAGGAAACTAACACTCACCTACAGCATCCTCAAAATCCTCACATTGCACTCCCTTGGCTATCTCACTGTTAAAATATAAGAAATGAGGAAAACTTACCTAGATAGAAGAAGGATATGGTGGAAGAATCGCCGAGGGCTCCGCTGAGCTTGAGCTGGATATCGAAAAGGAATAAATGATGAAACAGTGGCAGCTACAGTGCATAAATCACTAAACCCCTTCCCTTAAATAGGTTATCCACTTTAGAAATTTCCAATTTACTCTTATACCCTTGTCTAGTCACTCAATAACCCTACTTTAATTATTGCCTAATAAAATGTATACCATTTACAATAAAAGAGAGCTGGTTTGATAGAACCGGGTGTTACATATTGGGAGGCAACCCAATATCTATATCATTTCTTTTTATTGTTATTTTATTTTTATTTCAGTTTTTGTCTAAAATAATGGTGATGCTACGACGTTTGCTGTAGCATCACATATAATCAAAATAAAATGTTTAGATGTAATAACTTCTGTTATCTACTTATTTTCTTTCACTTTTAATTTAAAGTTTAAAATGTTTACCTTACCGATCAGATATATATATAAAAAAAAATGGTGAATTAATATTAAATAATTAGAAATTTTCTAATTATTTAATTGTCTGCCTTCATAAATTTTCTTTTTCCTCTCTTTCGAATTTTCAGATTGCTACTTTTCTCTCTCGAAGCCTTAGCGCCGCTGCAGTAATCCTCCAAACCCGATCTATCTCTCTCGACATTCCCTCTGCATTTTCAGAATACAACATGAGGTTAAAGAGTTCTGGTAAGAAAGCTGCTGAGCTGGCCACTCAACCACGATTCATATTCAAAGCAATTCAGCGTCGCCATGAGCAAGGAATGCGGCAGAAAAGCTTTGCAGCAGAAAAGGGCTTTGTAGCTACGAATGGCGTCTTTGCCAAATATCCAACGTACGTTACCTCCGTTATCCAAGAACGCAATTGGGCAAGTTTATGCTCGCGGCCGGAAGCAGTCATCATGAATTTAGTCTGCGAGTTCTATGACAATTTCGAGGGGGAGTTACCTTCGCGGGTAAGAGTCCGAAATCAAAAGGTACAAATCTCGCCCAAAGTTATCAACTCTTTTTATAATTTGGAAGAGGTGGACGATGAATTTTACGCCCATGCCGACAATTTGTCACCACCATTTTTATGGGCTGTGCTGAAAGTAATTGCAGAACCAGAGATGGAATGGGCTGTCTCTAAAACGGGATCATTCTCCCTCCCTCGAATTACATTAGTACCGGCAGCCAAGGTTTGGTACCATTTTCTTAAGAGCAGATTATTTTCTTCCTCCCATGAATAACATGTGACCAGGGAACGCACAGTTTTGATTTACTATATTTTCACTGGGAAACACATTAATATTGGTACAATTATATATAGAAATATATGTGTTAATGCGTTGAAGCCAAGGGGGCAGTTTTTGTTTCCTTCTCTGATATTAGGTTTGTGTGAGCTTAGTAGAGTAATATACGATGAATAGGAAGAAAAACTTGCTCCTGCACCAGGTATCACCCCATTAGCAGTAAAAAGAATTGCCCTAAATAAAACAGAGGAAGAGGGCACTGATGAGGAAGAAGAACCACGCCACCATCCAAATGCTGCAAGTACAGAAGCAACATCATCCAATAGCAACAATTTTCTGCATAAAATACTTGATAGTCTAGAGCTTTTGCACACCAAATTAGAATGGCACAAACATGTCAATGAGGCAGTGAAGCAGAAACTTCATATTCAAGAGATTCAACAACATCGGATGCCAGAATCCATGAAGAGTCTAAAGCGCAAGAGTAAAACCTTATGGCGCTACAGTCACCTCTGAGATAAAGCATTGGAAGCAAGTTTGACAAGGTCTGCTAAAGACCCCCAACCAATCTTCCCTCGTTTCCCAACACTGTTGCTCCAGGACTCGGACTCCGAATCAGACACAGGAGCATAATTACCCAGGGAAGTTCTTTCCCCCTCTTTTTGTTCGCAGTATATTTTCTTTGGCAGTGGGGACACTGCCAATCTTTAAGTTTAGGGGTAAGAAACTAGAAGGGGTAGTGCTTAGAAATTGTTGACTGTTTTTGACTGTTTAATTTGGTTGTTTAATTTTGTTTTGGGCTGTTAGTTTTTGGATCAGAACAATATAATTTTCAAATATCTCCTAATGAAGTAAGTTATTGAATAATATCATTATCATATATTATTAAAAATTAATGAAGATTTATTCTCATGAGCTTATTTCCCCTAACACACAAACTCCTGTTAATTGCTTAGGAATATGTAACACCCAGTTTTATCAAACTAATTCTCTATTCTTTTAAATTAATGGATGACTAAGCAAGGGCATAAGAGGTAATTAGAAATTTTAAGTGGATAACTTATTTAAGGAAAGAGGGTTGGGTTTAATGCACTGTAGCCGCCACCATTTCATACTTTTCCTCTTCGGGTTTTCAGCTCGAGTAGCAGAGCTCTCTAGGCGATTTTCCTTGCTCGATTCTCTCTCAACCTAAGTAAGTTTTCCTCATTCTCTTGCGTTTTAGCAGTTAGATAACTGAGAGAGTACAATGTGAGGATTTCAAAGATGCTGTTGATGAGAGTAGGTTTGGGTTCTTGGGGAATAAATGGGAATGTGCAAGCAGTAGAGTTCCAAACTGGTTTCCTTGTTCTTCTGGTTAATTTTTGGTAAAGTTTAGCGAAGGTTTGATTGATGTTCTGTTATGAACTTATGTGAGCAAACTTCTAAGGTAGCTTACAGCCGAGCGATTTCCAGGAGACCAGGTAAGTAAAGTTTGCTTGTGCCTTCGGGCCTACATCACAAAACAGTAGGACTATGTGTGTTTGAATGTTTCTATGTCATGCATCATATTTTGAAAATTTGTGCGAAAATGAATTTACATGAAATGACATGGTAAGGAATGAACAGACTGTAACAGTTTTTAAGGGAACTAATCCGCCCCTTAACCAAGAGAGAGGATTGTATGACTTTGGGGGAAATGATCCAAACCAAAATTTCACAGGGGGATCAGATCAGTTGTTAAGGGAACTAATCCACCATTTAATCAAGAGAGAGGATGTATAACTTTGGGAGAAGTGATCCAACTCCCAATTTCACAGGGGGATCAGATCAGAAACGATGCATATGCAACTGAGATGAGAAAGTAGAAACTGCATATTTAGGAATTTATGTTTCAGCATTACATTTCATTATTGCTTTACTTACTTAGCATTAGGCTAATAGATGAGTTTTGTGATGTAGGTGAACAAGTGTCAACAGGTGTGTTCACTGAGTTTGCTGAGGACTATTCTGGTTGGAGGAGTGCATCTATGTAACAATCTGGCAACTGATGGGGTGGTTTAACTGGTGTCAGTGGAGGAGAAGGTTTAGTGAACTATGATTCAATTTAAGTATGTTGTGAGTTTCTATGACAGAGGTAGTTTTGATGTTTGAATTCAATTTGAAACTTTTCTAATAATGATACTTTGTTGGATTTAATAGTGGTGTTTACTAAAGTTTGGAGTAATACACAAATTTAAATAGTTTTGAACGATTTTTAGTAAAATGCTCAAATTCTTTTGGTAGTCAGAGCTTTCTTTGTGTAGAGAGAAAATGGTCGATGAGCTGCTAAATAAAGTTGTTGTTCTGTTGACTATCAGAAGATGTCTTCAGTAAAGTCATCAGATGATGTCTTCAGTGGAAGCCATCGGAAGATATAAGTGAAAAATTTGTCGTTTTGTAACCGGATGATGTCGAGTAATTTATCCATCGGATGATGAAGGTAAAAGTCTTTTGTCGTTTTGTAACCAGATGATGTCGAGTAATTTATCCATTGGATGATGAAGGTAAAAGTCTTTTGTCATTTTGTAATCGGATGATGTCGAGTATTTTACCTACTGGAAGATGTGAGTAAGTATAGTTGTCGTTTTGTGATCGGCAGAGGTTGGATGGAAGATTCATCCGGCTGACGTCATCGGTAGATGCGAGTAGCAAAAACTTGTCGTTTTGCGATCGGCTGAAGTTGGAAGAGTGATTCTTCCGGCTGACGTCATCGGCTGAAGTTGGAAGAGTGATTTTTCCGGCTGACGTCATCGGTTGAAGTTGGAAGAGTGATTCTTCCGGCTGACGTCATCGGTGGAAGTCTTCAGTTTATTTCTTTTTTTTGTTGACCTCGTCTAGCGGCAGATGCGTTTGACTTTTATAATCTTTACGTTTCCACGCTTAAGTCTAGGTCGAACCAATTCCTACTATTTCAATTGATATTTCTAAATATTGATTTACAAACCCGTTTAATCTCTGCTTGTTTTCAAATGATTTTTTCGCTGTGAATTTTAACGTTGTGGTTTCAGTGAACATCGAGTTTTGACTTTCAACTGAAATTTTAAGTTTGGTCCAAAATTTCTTAGTTATGTTCGGGTTTATGAGTAACGAACTGAGTTTAGAAAACTCGGGGCGTTACAGAATATCATCATGACTAGACTTTACAATTATAGGTAGATGACAACAATTCAATGTTTGATGAAGGAAATTAGAAATAAAAGGCTTCTTAAAAAAAAAAATAATATTAAAATAATAAGTTTGGGGGTTATAAAAAAAAATTTGCAATCTTCGTTGCATAATTATTGACTATACTCATCTATTATTTTATATGAGTATGTATCTTTAAGTGACACTACTGAGTAACCGGAGGCCTTCATGACCAATGTTGTCAATTGCGTAAAAAGGTAGTGTGACTTATAGAAAAAGTCAATACAAAAATTTTATGTCCCCCTTGATTAGTTGTGTTTTATATTATCAAAAAGAAGAACTTTTGAAAGCTAATTGACTTAGGAAAAATATTGAAGAATTGGTATTCTATTATATTCATTGTGATGGTTAGTTTTAATAATTGAACTAAGCAATTTAAGAGGAGTTTGAGCACACACGCACTTTGAAAATTAATTCATTGAGAAATAAATATATATTGTTTGATTTTAATTGTGATAGTGAAATTTTTCAATAATTTATGAGTTTCGAGATATTTTAGAAATTACATGATTTTGGTTAATGTTACCTTGGAAAGTTATTTATTTTTGAATTTGTTTTGCATCACTCGATGACGAGTAATGGTTTAAGTTTGGGGGTATTTGATAACTCTAAATTTAGAGCTATTTTATACTATTTTAAAGCAATTTAACTTGTATAATTTGAGTGAATTCAAGAAGAAATTGGAAGAATTTATTACAATTGCTACATAATGTTGCAGAATCAATGCCTTGATTTAATTTAATATATTTCATGCATATTATCTATTAAAAACAGATCTTTCTCATTAATTCGAAGTTTATATTTTTTTATTTGAATGCAAAATTAATAGTGGGAAGATCAATTCAAATGCTGAAGAATTATGAAGAAGAAAAAGCAAATCACAGAGATGATGATTACAAAAAATAAAGAAATCGTGGCTGGAATATTTTGAGAAGATAATGGAGAGAAAGGAGGCCAATCGGATGACAAAAAATGGTAGATCAAATCGGATGACAGAGAACGATCAACAATGAAAATGGATGACAGAAAACGGATGACAAATGACAATCGGATGACAAAGCAGCAATCAGATGACAGTCGACAAATAGAAGAAGGGATAAAAAAAATCGGATGACAGAGTAGCAATCGGATGACAGAACAGAAAATGGTCGACAAATGAAAATGTTAGATAAGGCAGCAGTCGACAAATAGCAGCGGACGACTTAGAAGAACAGATGACAATAAAGAACAAATCAAGAAGATTTTATCATAATGATAAGTCGTTGTTCTATCATAATGATAAGTCATTGATCAAGGGAATCAGAGGATTAGATGGAGAAAAGAAAGGAACAGACTGGAGAGAGAAAAGAAGGACGAATATATATTTTGGCTGCTACAGTGAAGGGTAGCAAGGAGGAGAGCTCTGGATCTACAGCAAGGGAACCAACGACATTTTTCTTTGGCTTTCTCCTTCTTCTCTTTACTGTTTATGTTTTTATGAATATTATTATTTCTAGTTTTACCAATATGATTTTAGGCTAAACTTTTTAACCTTGGTTAGGCAAGAGAGTACTCTTTATATGTTTTGATTCTGATCTATGAATGCTACGTATTTTTCATGGCACAATTGCTCATGGTTTTTATTGCGTAAATTAAATTGTGTCGATAGGCAGATTTAAATTCACATGTTCCTATTGTATCGATAGATAAATAGAAATTTAAAATGCATAAGTAATTAAATAAATTGAAATTGTTGCAAAGTAGGTAACATTAATTTATTTGGCATTAATAACAGGTTTACACGAAAATTCGGAGTAAGTTTTTGCCTTTTCAAAGCTGAAAAGAAATTCTGAAACGAATTTATCTAGGCAATTCGACGGAACCCTTGAAATATTATGAATTCTTGCTGTGCTGTGACTAATGTTGTAGCATCAGTAATATTTGCATGTAAAGAGAAAATCAACCCTAACCAAGGCTTTTCCCATAATTACCTTTTTAAATCATTTCCATTTTTAGTCTTATTTAATTTCGATTAATTTTAGTTCATCATTCCTTATTTAATTAAGTTCAATATTTCCATATTTATTTTATAAAAATTTATAGCAATATTAATTTGATTAAAAATATTCTAATGGGATCGACTTTTACTTACTTTATTACTTCGTTAGCGACACGTGCACTTGCGTTAGGGTGGAAAAAATCACTAACACATGCCAACAGCGCGTGGTGGCGCGGGCCCTACGCGCCCATGCCATGTATGCTGCGCACGCCTACCGCTCGGCCATGGCGCACAAGCCATGCCCACCGTGCCTCGCTGCGCGCTCCTCGCGTGCAAACCTCGCACTGCGCGCCTACCTCGCACTGCGCGCCTATCGCTCGGCCACGGCGTACGCACCGCGCGCACCACATCTCGCTGCGCGCTCCCAGCCGGCCAACCGCGCACCGGCCACGCGCGCTGCACCGTGCTCGTTTACCTCGCGCCTGGCGTGCACGCGTGCTGCGCACCCAGCGTGTCACGACAGCCGATCGTTCTAGATTTTTTGCCATTTTCCAGAGCTTTCATCGATCAATCGGCCATGGTGCGCCGATCGATAGGCTGAATAGGGCAGCGCGCCCCTGCGCGCCCTGTTCGCCCCGCCTGCACACGCCAGCTGCGCGCCCAACGCTTCTTTCCCCTCTTTTGTCCATTCTTTTGCCATTTTCTCCAATATTTCCCTACAAACTCAATCATATATCATCATCAAACATCCACATAAATCTCCACCTAATATACACACTCATTCATTTGAAAACTCCTGACTCTAATCACCACATCGGACCCAATATCCAAACTATTTCATCAATAACTAACACATACAGCAGAAACTCGTGAAAACATCTCAAAAGTAAACCCATTCATAAAAACTATCTAAAACAACATTATCTCCAAGCTATCCACTATACACCCAAAGTCATAATCCAACTAATCCTATATCTATCATATTCACATACATTTACCAAAACGTTGCTCTTAGCATATCCGTTGGTCAGTTAGCCATGCCAAAACACTCCCCGCCCGCCACGAGCACCATCTGTCGACCATCTATACTTTATCATCAAGAGGAGGTTCCTCACCTTTGATTTCGTCACCTACATCATACGATTTAAACAGTAAGCCTAATGCTTAGTAAGGAGTGTACTAAACATATCATATACGTGAATGCATGACTTTCGTAAAAACATGTTCATTTCGTTTACTTAATGTACTTAACATGGAACATGGAGATTTACATGAGAACACATGACTTGCCCCATGAGAACACACATACTTGTCTCGTTAGAACACATAACTTGCCCCGTGAGAACACATGACTTGACCACTACATCAATTACATATCCTTTACTTCTCATTTACTTGAAAACGTGCATGTAAAAACATTTCATATGCCATTGTAGGAAAACATGATGCATGAGAGAATTGCACATATAACAATCATCAATGACAATTTTATAAACATACTTAACTCTCAAACAAGCGTAACACATGACGAACGACTGACGTTCTAGGTTACCCGACTCATCAAAACCCCACAATCACCAAACATCATCAAAATTCACATATCCTAGCATCGTTACGATGTAGGGACTTAAGGGCTGGAAACCTAACACACAGACTTACCTGGCGTTCTTAGCAATGCCGAGCACCTTCCTTAAGCTTGGTTCACCTAAGACATTTCACAATTAGTCATTAGAACCGATCCTAAACAACTGAATTCCAAAGCTAAACGAAACTCCTAACAATTAGTCATTCGGTATTTCATCGAGCACATTGAGCTCACAACCTCATTACTCAACTATCAATGACATTTATATCGTTCCAACCACCAAAAATCCAACCAATACTCATTCTTCCAACCTAACTATCGCCAACAATCATAAATACACCATTATTAGCCATCAATACTATAAAACTAACAATTTCTAACATAACCTAAAAATCTCTCAAACCTAAATCGATAAACCCTAACCGTTATCAAACCCTAAACCGAAACTAAATTCATAAAACACTAGAGCCTTACCTAGAGCGTTGA
Source organism: Begonia masoniana (assembly GCA_022432975.1). NCBI lineage: Eukaryota > Viridiplantae > Streptophyta > Magnoliopsida > Cucurbitales > Begoniaceae > Begonia > Begonia masoniana. The sequence goes on along the minus strand of CM039508.1, from coordinate 6,937,584 downwards.
TTGTGGAAGAAAAATAAGAAGAAAACGTTGCCGGAGGAAGAGCAATCATCGGCCGTGGAAAGCGTCGGCGAAGGAGGTGAAAAATTGCCAGAGAAGGGAGAGCTCTGAAGGTTTTTCATGAAATGCTAAGGAGAAGAGGGGGTTTTGGTTTTTTAATAAATTTAATCCTTCCAAATTACCTTTCCTTTAACTTATTTCTCTAACCAATTCGTTATTTAACCTATCGATTTGGTTTCCCCGAAATTTTCTTTTTCCACAAAACCTCTTAATTAATTATTAGGGTTCTAATGAAACTTTTTGCTTGTGAAATGACCTTAAATCCCTCCATTTATGAATATGACACTATATAGCAGAAAACCAAAAACCCGAGCGTTATAATGTGACCTAAAATAAGGTACCCAAGGTCGAACCACCTGCCGTCGTATAGTTTCTCCATCACATACAGATCCATGCAACTCACTAGATCTCTATATCCATCGCAAGGTAAAATAGTGTGGATTATCATATTGTGAATAACCCGAGCTTTGAGTTACAAGTCCTTTGATCTTAGCTTCCCAAACCCGACAATGTTGGAATTATAGTGAATTGTCCTGAGGACCTCGAGTTTCTCTGCTGATCTAAAAAATTCACAGTCTTGATGGACGTGGTAGTATCTATCCACGTCCATCCCTCTTGCAGAAAACCTGATCATTTCATTAATTGCGTCTAGAGTGATGACTGTCTCTGTACCAATTACATCATCTTCAGTGTCCCATACCTCCCAGCAGCGTTCAAGTTTGCATCAAATAAGCGAACAATTCTCTCGCAGCTATCGCCCTTCAATCCATACACTCATTCCAGGGTGATTCTATCGAATATCTTCTAGATCTCCAACGACTCCCAACCTTTAAGATTTACGTTCTTCCCATAAATCATCGATCGACTCAACATACCTTGCCCAAACTGCTCTTGAAAAAACTGGTTTTGAAATTCATTCGATAAATATTCAGTTGTCGCTCGTGGCGCTTGTGACGAGGCAACCTTTCGTTTGAAGACAATTTTGGGAGGGACCATTTTTTGTGGAATTTAGCAAAAACAATCACGAAAAGGGATCTGATTTTGGGATTTCGGTCTATTTAGGGCTCAATTTTCTCAGATTTGTGGATAATATTGGTCGAAACTAATTAGGGATAGAGAAATCAACGCAAAAGGGCTCAAATTTTGAGATTTTGGTCGATTTTGGTTTCGATTTTCTCAGATTTGGGGATAATATTTGTCGAAACTAATTAAGGATAGAGAAATCAATGTAAAATGGTCAGATTTTGGCGTGAAATGGTCATATTTTAGGGTTGAAAAATCAGGTGGGTGAGAGAGTTTTTGAAGTTTGGGGGAGGGGGGCGATTTCTTATATATAGTCTGGAATCGGTCCCCCCGTTTTGAGCCCTAATTTTAAAATGGGGGGCTCTTTCCAGAAAACAATCCCCTGTTTTCAAGGACAATTGTAAAACGGGGGACCATTTCCTTAAAAACGACCCCCGTTTTATCCATTGTTGTTGGCAATAACAAAAAATGGGGGCCCAACTCTAGAAATGGATCCCCGTTTTAAATGCACGTGTAAGGGGTCTCCATCGCCCACATTAACCCTCCGTTTTCTATGTGGAAAAAGGGGGTCCTGTTAAATTAAATTGGCCCCCTGTTTTAGTGACAAACTGAAAACGGCCCCCTATTATTTGGAAATCGGGGGCCTTACAGGCTTTGATTTGTTAGGTTTTCGATAGTTTGAGATTTAGCTTGGTAAATTTGATACTTTATGGGGTGTTTTAAAAACACTCCATAGTTTGGTATTTAAATTGGTTATTACCCTTATCCAAATGTTTTCAAAAACTAATTAAATTTATATTCCGGTTTACAGGAACCCATGATGTCATTTTGTAGTAGTTCTGTGATATAACGGGATTGAGATAAATTTAACCCAGCAGGTATTTTTTGTAACACCCGAGTTAACGGCCAGGTGATTTTCCTAACTGTATTAACGGTCATGAATATTTAATCTTTACAGTTTGGGACTTATACCAAGAATAATTAATTTCATGTGGATTTAAACTAGGTTGGGTGGCAAAGTTGTAATAATGGAGGGTGATGACCGATATATAAAGAAAAACGAAATGTTTTAATTTCACTCAACCCACTGTAGCCGACATTCCCCTACTCTCGGCGATTTCTTCCCTCCCAAGCCCCGCTCTCTGCTATCAGTGTCTTCCTCGCCGACGACCGATTTCTAGCTCACAATCCTCTGCGATTCCGCACCCGAGGTATGAAATGGACAATGTAGTTATCTGTTAGTGTTTGGAGCTCTGTTTTCAGCTCGGCATTTGAACTCGGATTTTTATCAATGGCCGAGTAGTATTAGAACATTTTAGAATCCGAGAGTAGTAATGTCAACCCGAATCGATTCTGGACATTTTAAGTAACCAACTCAGATTTAATCGATAGTAGAACCTGTTTGTTTTATTTTGGATTTCAGATTCTGCACAGTATATCAAACCAAGGATTCAGGGATGACTTTAGCTAATAGATCCTAGGATGATTTATGAGTAGAGTATTAGGATTTTGTTTTAACTACTGCAATGTAAATGTTTAGGTGAAGAAGTTTGAAGAGAAAGGAGCTCAAGTGCTAAGGAGACCAGGTAAGTGAATGTATTAAGATTTTCGGCTAATAGAGCCCTACATCGTGGGAGTACTAGGTTGAGATGTCTAATGTTTACCTTATAATTATGAGCTTGTCTGCACTTGAAGGATTTATGTATGTTGCAAGTTACACCATGTGATGACCTGTTAGTGAATGTGAAGTTGTCTACTCTGGTATGATCCTTGTCATAGTTTGATGAGTTAAAAGCTCTCATGTTCATGCATCATGAATGTTTCTCAAGCATAAGAAAATGTTTTAACGCATGTTTTCCATGAACAAGATAAGCATGTATATATGTATATGTATAAGATTTATGCAACGTGGATTAAGTGAGGGTTGGGGGCGGTTCGGCATATGTCACAGTCCAAAGAAGGACATATGAATACGACCCGCAGTAGGGAACAAGATCAAACTCACTGTCGAACCCCCTTTACCGGCACAAATCCTCTCTTGATCCACACAACCTAAACAAAGAATATGATCAATGACTATGAATGATGAATATAATCAATGACTATGAATGATGAATATGATCAATGACTATGAATGATGAATATGATCAATAACTATGAATGATGAATATGATCCATGACTATGAATGATGATTACGAGCAAATACATGAACAAGAAAAGACTTATGAGCATGTGATTTTCCCAAATTATGCATTCATGCATCCATGTTAGTGTTGCATTCCTTACTAAGCATTAGGCTTATAGTTTAAACCTTATGATGTAGGTGATGAGTTTTCAGGTGAGGAACTCAAGGTCAATGAAGATGTCTAAGCTTGGTTGCTGGAGGATGCTCAGTGTGACAGTGAAGGCTGGATAGGCGATCAAGTTCCCTGGTTATACCCATAGTAAGTCAGAGAAGTTTATGATAAATAGATGACTAAGTAGAATAGAGTTTTCTTATAACAATGAGATTCGGATTTTTTATGGTTTGACTTCAGAGTCTATTAACGATTTTAAGGATCATTGAATGGTCTGTTTTGCTTAAGCCTTCCGCTATGTGTATCTTGTATGAGATATGGTTTTCACTCATTAGGGTTCATAATTCCCAGGTTAAGGTTTGGGTGAGTTGTAGTATTTTCTGTTGGATAAGGTTGTTTGATGATTATAGTGTTTTACTGCCATAAGATAGAAGCTGGATGAGGCATTCATCCGGCTGACGTCATCGGCAGATGTCAAATGATAGGAATCGAACGATTGAGTCTTCTGGATGACATCACCGGAAGATGTAGTATGTTTCTTCATCAGCAGATGTAGAGTGTTTAGCCATCGGATGATGAAAGTGTTATTTTGTCGTCTAGCGATCGGCAGATGTAGTGTTTAAGCCATTGGATGATAAAAGTGCTATTTTGTCGTCTAGCGATCGGCAGATGTAGTGTGTTTAGCCATCGGATGATGAAAATGTTATTTTGTCGTCTAGCGATCGGCAGATGTAGTGTTTTAGCCATCGGACGATGTGAGGGTTTTCTTGTCGTTTAGTGACCGGGTCATGTTTTAATTATGCACGTGGGGAGCACATGTCCATCGGATGATGTTTCCCTATTCCACCGAAAGATGAAGTATATTTCCTCGCCGGATGATGTGAGTGATAATTTGTCGTTTAGTGATCGGATGATATAGAGCTTGTAAGCTATCGGAAGATGTCAGATGAACACGTGAATTTCACATGTCTATCGGTAGATGTTTTAATTGGTCACACGAGATGCACGTGATCGTCGGTCGATGCGAGTATTCACATCTGCCGATAGGTGTTAAATGAGTCATGTGGGGTGCACGTGCCATCCGGAAGACGCAATGTCTATCGGTTGATGCATGCAGACCCATGCAACTTGTACATCGATTGGAAGTATGTACGAGGGACTAATTTTTCATCCGTTAAGTTGAAGTCTTTAAGCCTGTTAGGTATACTGATATATAAAAAAAAACAGAGAAGGAGAAAAGAGTCCAAATATGAATTAAAGTTTTATGTAAAGTCAAGAATTTCGTGACGATCCTCCTCGGGTCGTTACAATTATGGTATCAGAGCAAAAATCGGGTTCTAAAACCGATTCTGCAGACTGCCTTCCAGCACTGACTGTCACATGAGCACACTCCAACAACTGTAAGTATTTATGATTTCAGTATATGTCATTAAGTTATGATATATCTGTAATGATTTGTCTAGGAATCCCAAAATAGTTAGAGGTCAGCAGAGAGAGACCAATGAGGATAGCAATGCTATTGCTCAGTTGACCGAGTTAGTCATGCGCCAATCTCACCAGATAGAACGACTGATGACTGCTAGGGAGGAACAAGGCAACTCCAGTACTAATGCAACTCATGATCATGGGGGTGAGCATTTCCACCGGCTTCGACCCCCGGTGTTTAATGGACATGTTTCAGATCCAATCTATGCTGAGGAGTGGATTCGGAAGATAGAAGACATGTTTAAGTATGCAAAGGTTGATGAAGGGGATAAGGTCACCTATGCTGTCTTTCATTTGGAGTTAAGTGCGAGGCATTGGTGGGACTCGATCCAGAACACCGCTAATGCCGAAGCTATGACCTGGGAGATGTTCAAGACTGCTTTCTTTAACAAGTACTTCAATAGGACTGTTCGGGCCAACAAGAAGAAGGAGTTCATGAATCTGCGACAAACTGGCTCTGTGATGGATTACATATGCAAATTTGATGCCTTATCACGGTTTGCTCCCCGTATGATTGAGGATGACGAGGACAAGATTTACCAATTTGTTCAAGGGCTGAAGCCGAGTCTGTATGTGAAAGTAAAGACTGCTGGAATACACAATGTACCCTATGGTGAAGTGACGGCTAAGGCCTTGGAGCTGGAAGAGGCCGAAATAACAGCATATACACAGCGTGAGCAGCCAAGAAAACTCACAAAGGACACTCAGCCGCCACCACGTCAGAACAAAGGTTGGCAGCCACAACAGAACAGGGGACCATAGCAACAACAACAAGGAATAAAGAGACCCTTCAACAAGAATGATGACCAAGGAAAAGGGAAGAGGCCTCTGGCACCCCTATGCCCCACCTGTTAGAAGAACCACCCCAGCGAATGCAAGTTGCGTTCTGGCCGCTGTTTCAGATGTGATAAGGTTGGACATATAGTCAGAGACTGCCCCATGCCGCCAGATCCGAACCGTGCAAGGGTAGCACCTAGAGTCTATGCAATGATGGAGGATGAGGAAGCCGTGCAACATACAGTCATAACAGGTACCATTATGATCTGTGGTTTTGCTGCTTACACACTTATAGATACGGGAGCCACACACTCGTTTATATCAACTCTGTTTGTATGCCAACACAACTTAGAACTTCTACCAGCCAAAAGGCCATATGATGTTATGTTACCATCAGGGAAGTCCCTACATTCTGAACAGATTGTTAAAGGTGATGTTGTGTTCTTAGGGAGTAAGAAACTATATGTAGAACTGATTGTAATTGATATAAAAGGATACGAGGTGATATTAGGAATGGATTGGTTATTTAAGCATTATGCCACAATAAGTTGTAGATCTGGGATGGTTGATTTTCGACCCCCAAATGGTGATCATTATTCCTTCCAAGCTATTCCTAAGATAAGCAAAATACCAATCATATCCTCACTAGAAATTTACCAGTTACTGAAAAATGGTTGTGAGAGTTACTTAACTAGCATAATGGATGTTCGGATGAATAATAAGATAGAGTTACAGGATATCCCCGTAGTCAGAGAGTTCCCTGAGGCATTTTTGGATGACTTGCTAGGATTACCACCTGATAGAGAAATAGAGTTTGTAATAGATACATATCCCGAAGCATCACCTGTATCTAAGAATCCATACCGCATGGCACCGGTCGAGTTAAAGGAGTTAAAAATCCAACTGCAGGAACTAGTAGATAAAGGATTTATACGCCCTAGTAGTTCCCCTTGGGGTGCACCTGTCTTATTTGTCAAGAAGAAGGATGGTTCCCTTAGAATGTGCATAGACTATAGGGAGCTAAATAAGTTGACAATCAAGAATAAGTACCCCTTACCCCGAATTGATGATTTGTTTGACCAACTGCAAGGAGCAGAGGTGTTTTCAAAAATAGATTTACGTTCAGGTTATTACCAACTGAAAGTTAAGGAAGGAGATATACCAAAGACAGCCTTCAGAACCCGTTATGGACACTACGAATTCTTGGTCATGTCATTTGGACTGACCAATGCACCTGCAGCCTTTATGGACTTAATGAATCGTGTGTTTCGGGAGTATTTGGACAAATTTGTAATTGTGTTCATAGATGATATCCTGATATACTCACTGACGGAAGCTGACCATGCAGAGCATTTAAGAATAGTTTTGACAACATTGAAGGAGCACCAGCTATATGCCAAATTGTCCAAGTGTGAATTTTGGTTGGACAAGGTTAATTTTCTTGGCCATGTAGTTTCTGCTAATGGCATATCAGTCGACCCGACCAAAATTCAGGCAGTAAAGGATTGGCCACAACCAAAGAATGCCAGTGAAGTCCGCAGTTTCCTTGGATTGGCAGGCTATTACAGAAAGTTCATCAAAGGATTTTCTATGATAGCTAAGCCCCTGACAAATTTGACAAAGAAGAACAACAAATATTCTGTAGCACCCGGTTTCAATAAATCAAAATAAGTTATTAAACGGTGGAATATAATTTTTATGGTTAAAATTTAGTGAAATGTTGATTAGGTTGTAAATGACTAGGCAGGGGCAAAGTGGTAATTGCGAATTTATATTGTGGATAAGGTATTTAAGGAAAGGTTTAGTGAGGTTTAGCCGCCACTGTATTATTACTCTTACCTCTCAGCTCAAGCAGACTACCTCTGGGCGATTTCCCCTCCGGTTTTCCCCAACCAAGGTGAGTTTTGAACCAACTACTTGCCGTTCTAGTGCTAGGGTAGCTGAAGGATTGCAATGTATGTATCTTCGATAAGCTGCGGGCGAGAGATTTGGGTTTTGGGGTTTAGTGATGTATCGGGAATGCTTAATCAGTAGAGCCCCAACTGGCTTCCTTAGACTTCAGTAGTTAGATAAAGTTTAGTGGAGATCTAATCCATAATCTGTCAATGGTTTTAGGTGAGCAGATTTTTGGAGTAGCATATAGCCGAGCGATTTCCAGGAGCCAGGTAAGTAAAGTAATGTGTGAGCCTTCGGGCCTACATCACAAAACAGTAGGTTTATGCATGTTTGAGTGTTTCTTTCTTTATGTCATGCATTAAGTTTTTGAAGAATTACAAAAATGAATTTATGTGCAAGGTTATGATGAGTATGAATTGAATGAAACAGAGTAGCTGTTAAGGGAAGTAATCCGCCCCTTAACTGAGTAGAGGATTTATTACATTGGGAGAACCGATCCCACTCCCAAGGGAATTAAGGGATCTGTATTAGCTGTTAAGGGAAGTAATCCGCCCTTAACTGAGTAGAGGATTTATACATTGGGAGAACGATCCCACTCCCAAGGGAACTTAGGGATCAGACCAGTTTATGAACGATGCACAACTGAGTTGAGAAATTAGAACTGCATGATCAGGGTTTATGTTTCAGCATACATTTCATTAATGCTTTACTTGCTTAGCATTAGGCTAATAGATGAGTTTTGTGATGTAGGTGTTGAGGATACAGCAGGTGAGTTCCCTGAGAGCATAAACCGAGTAGATGAGGAAAAAAAAAAAAATTAAGGCGGAAATCATAAATCATAATCCCTCACAAAATTCAAACA
>CM039508.1:6915981-6929086 GCA_022432975.1 Begonia masoniana | reverse complement strand
AAAGTCTGCACTTTCAAAGTTTGTCAAATCAAGTGTTCGACTCCAACGTGAAAAAGATTGTGTCATTATGAAAATTATTCGATCTGATTGAAGAGGATAAAACAGTAGGGGTCCTGGGCAAAGACATTTTTTTGAATCCAGGGAGGGATAAAACCAGAGGGCCAGTCCCCGTCCCACACTTAACCAATACATTACATTCAGATTCTGTTTTATCTTTCTTAACTTCAAAACCGTGTACAGAAAACATTGTTTTGCATGAACTTTCGGAAAAAACGTGTATGCATGAACCTTCACAGTGCTTAACTTGAAACAGCAGTTAACAGAATAATACAACAGAATCTAGAGAGAAAATAGATAACTCAGAACTTAACTCTAAATTTCTCTACCCGAAACCTCCCGACAGAAGAATAACCTAGAGTCTCCGTGATGTAGGGCCTTAAGGGCCAACCTACGAATATGAACTTACCTGTGGTCCGAAATGCAACAAGCTTGAACGCACGAGCACTGTGGTTCACGAACCTTTAGCATGCATAAACGGACATTAACACTAAACATCACGAAACTAGCAAATAAATAAACTAAAAATCGTTCTCTATCTAAGATGATTACCTTAGACTGAAAAACAGGAGGAAAATCAGAGAAGGAAGAAACTCCTTGCGTTGGTTTTCTTCAACCAAAAGAGAGAAGCAGAGAGGGAAAAGTCTCACGTAGGAGGAAGAAAAGAAAATGGAATACATGGCTTGTCTTCTTCCACAAGTTTGCCAAGTGTCAATCATCCATTTGATTTCTCCCACCAACCTTAATTTCTTCCTAATTTGCCCTTCCATTGGTTTTTGACTAAACTTCTATTTAGTTCGTCGAATTGGTTTTACAATCACTCTCATTCAATTGAACACTCCGACAATTTCATTAAAAATAGTCATTGCATTAATATCAGAGTAATCCCGCTTAGGTATTCGGGGAAAATAATTACACGGAAAAATACCGGGTGTTACAGTTAGAGATGCCACGTGGGATTCTAGCTCATTGGATATGGAGTAGCCCCTCCACTTGCTAGCATGGGATACACAGATGGATTCAGAGCGTCATCATACAGGAATTTATCTTCCCGACATCATAAACATGTAACCATTTATTTTATGCATATATTTCTTTGCTTTATTTTCTTTTGAATACTTTTGTATTTTCTCTTTCTTTGGAAAACATTTAGCCCTTTTTTGTGAGAGTAAGGTATATCTATAAGTCTTACTCATGTCATGCATTAAATTGTTGGTTAAGGTTAGATGCATGCATGGTGGTTGGCTTTGGGTTGAAGACAAAGAAGTCTCGGCCCGTGACCAAGTCTTGGCCATCAACTTAGGCGCACCAAGGAGCAACCAAGGAGGCCTCGACCCATCAAGCTAGACGCAAGGAGGAAGCCTTCCAAACCCTAGCTAGTCACCATTAGAGTTTATTTATAGGCATCGCTTAGTTGCATTGAAAAATCTTTTGTCAATTTCTCAATACAGGAGTCACCTTTGTCTTCAAAAGAAAGAGACATTGTTACCTTCAAAGGAGGTAAGCCACGGATTTTCCAATCCGTGAAAAGAGTAGGTTTCCCTTGCTTACTAGCTCAAGGTTGCTAGAGTAAGCTCGTATTGTCATTCCTCATCATTCTTCCTTGGAAGTTTGATCTACGAGGGGGCCAAACCGATGCCCGATAGTGGTTGTTTTCCTACGGGAAAGCATGCACCTGTGAGCATAACATAAGATAGCTCTCGGGTCCGCTTAGGGTTTTCATCTCCTTCTTCCATCTTGTGTTTGGTTCTCACTCACTTACTCACCCGTATACTTTCTTCATTATTTTGTGGGTTTAACACGGGTCCTTTCTAGGTCCGGACCGTGTCAGTTTGTATTAGAGCATAGGAGGCTTCCTCTGAGTGCTTTTGTTCGAGTTGGAACACCCTTTCATTAGCTGCATTGTTGTGAAAATCGGTTGACAAATTTTTTTTCTCTTTTTCATTCCATCTCACATTTCTCTAACCCTAAAATCTACTTTGTGTGTTGTTGTGTTCTTTGATTTCCATACGATTTTCAGCAAGGCTTTCTTTTTTTTTTCCCTGTTATTTTTAGTTCTTTTTTTTTAGAATATTATTCCTTAATAACCTATTGAATATTTGTTGAAGCTGGTTTGAGAGTCTCCAAAGGTAAGAACCTTCTTCCCTTTCCTTTCCTTTTCAGTTTTTGTTCTTTTCTTTATTTTCGTTGTTATTCCTTATTTAGTTCTTTTCTTTTTCTTTATTTACTTTCCTGCAAGATATTTCATCCTATAATCATCTACTTGTTGGTGTAATCGGTTTTTAATTTCCAAAATTATTTTTTTGAATTGAATCATATCTGTTTTCGAATTGTGGGTGCTTGTTTAAGAAAATTTGGATATCACATTTAAGAAGACCGATTAGGCATTTGCTTTAAGGAGATTACCAATTGATTGATAAAATTGATTGATTAGTCATATATGCATTGTTTATAATTTTTATTTTTATTTTTATTTTGTTACTGCCATTAGGGTGTCTTAACGTTCTTAATCTTATTACTTAATCACATCCAAATTTATTTATTTTCCTTAAGTAATTCAGCTTTAATAAAATTTTAAAAAAAAATTGAATTTTATCCTTTTTGAAATATGTTTTAAGTGACTAATCAGCACCTTAGATTTTAAGTATATGCATGATATTATATGTTCTCAAACTTAGTTGTCATGCTAAATGATTTTTAGTGCATTAAATTGCTAATATAAGTTGCATAAAATCTGTTGTTAGCCGAATTTGATATACATAGTTCACTTAAAAAATCCATCAACTTTAATTCCATATCTTGCAATATTTGAATTCCACTGCATTGTGCTAAAGTATATCACCAAAGTAACGCAAAAAGTAATCAAATTGGATAGGGATTAATCTATTTTTGACTTGGCAAAAACCGAATCTAAAAACTGTTTTTTTAATGCAAAGTAGAATTGTGACATATTTGGGTTTTAAAATTTATTAAGCTTTGTATGATCCTTGCATAAATATTACCATAGCAACTTAGTATTAAAATTATAATACCTAGTTAATGAATAAAGTCACTAAATTTAAGAAGATAATCAATTAATTTAAGTATGCTTAGAAGGTGTTTGTGATAATGTCTCAATCCATTTTATTCTTTGTTTAAATTTTTATTTCTAGTTAATTATTGCATTTAGATTTTATTAGGCTTTCCTAAAACTTAATTAGATAATCATATCCTTATTTTTCCCTTAAAGTAATCAATTTTAATTATTCAAAAAAAATAATTAATTAATTAAATTAAAAATTAATTAAATTCAAATTCAAATTTAAATTTAAATTTAAATTTCAAATTTAAATTTAAATTTCAAATTTCAAATTTCAAATTTTCCCTCCAATTTGCCTAAAACTTAAAGTTGTCACATTTACCTAATGAATCTGTGACGACCCCAGACCCGATCAGGGCCGAGGAGCCATCACTTCGTGACATTTAACAGAGAACGGGACGTATATTATTTTTTTTTGATAAACAGAGCAGACTAAACCTTTAAGAGCAAACCCTTAAAAGCATTACAGAGAGAGATAACTTTCTCTAGATTTGAAAACTGGGAGCTAAACGGTAAAACAGTTAAACCGAACTGCAGAATGAATTACAGAAGGAAATCAGAATACTTGGAACATTTAAATAAAAGACTGGATGGACGACGGGCATGCAGAGAACGACGTGATAAAATACATGCAGTGAAAATAAATGAGAAATATAAACTGAAAGACATATTAAAAGAAAGGCTACAGTGAATACCGGAATCGGGTGATCTATGGCCGAAGGAGTAAATAAAACGGGGCGGAAGACGTAGGCAGTAGACGAAGCAGAAAATGCAAGTAAACTGGGTGGGCGATATAGACTAGCGGTTGATGTGAATAAAACAAAAGTGAACAGTAAACAGCGGTAGAAGTAAAACAGATGACGTCAGGCGGAAGATGTGGATGACGTCAGGCAGAAGATGTAAATAACTGGGCGGAAGATATGGATGACGTCAGGCGGAAGATGAAATTTTAAAGGCAGTGGTGGATGCAGGCAGAAATGCACTGTTCACCGATAGAGGTGAACTACAGACAGAAATGCACTGTTCACTGGTGGATGCGAACTACAGACAGAAACGGGTTCACCAGTAGATGTAATTGGAAGATGTAGTTTTAAAGGCAAAAATTGACAACCTTTTTACAGGAAAACATATAAGCAGGGAACATCAAAACAGAAGGCATAAAGGTTTCAGACCTTCAAAACCCGATTCGAAACAAGGTTGTAAAACATATTTGACAGAGATTCAAGAAACACAGACTGCATGGATAGCTCTAGAATTCGAGACCATCCATGCACAACCTAAAAAGGAAGAACCTTGGCAGTTCCATAATATTTTCAACACATTTCAAAACATATATACAACTGTCAAATACAGAGGTTTTAGACATCAGTACAGATTCCATACGTCGTTTTAAAAAGAACACAAAAGTTGTACAGAACTGAATCTACACTTCAAAGGTTTTTAAAAAATTCCAAAAGATGTTACGGAACTTGACATAACTTCAGAAAATACATTCTCACAGAGTTAACTCTTGTCTGACTGCAACAACCAAACCCCATGAGCTCGATCCGCCAACTACAACAAATCATCATCTTGAGGCTCAAAGTCCTCATTCACAGGTTCAGTACCTACATCAGGGAGTTCACCTATGAGTCTAAAACTCAGTAAGAACATATAAATACAGTGATGCATATGCTATGCATGAATTTTCAGAATACAGTGACAGAACATTACATTATGTTTCACTGGCAGAGGGGCATAAGTGGAGCTTATAGAGGAACTGGCAAGTGCACGACAGGCACAAACAGATATACAGAATATAACAGAAAAGAACAGAACAGAACAGTAGGCCAGTCCCTGTCTCGCACTTAACCAATACATTACAGTCAGATTTTATCTTTCTTAACTTCAAAACTTGTGCATAAGACATTTTTGCATGAGCTTTCGGGAAAAACGTGTATGCATGAACTTTTACAGTACTTAAGCATAAAACGACAGACAGACAGAATTAAAACAGCAGAACATAAAGAGAGACATAAACAACTCAGAACTTAACTCTAACTATCTCTACCCGAAACCACCTGACATAACTAATACCTAGTATATCCGTGATGTAGGGCCTTAAGGGCCAGCCTACGGATACGAACTTACCTGTTGTCCAAAAAGAAGCAAACTTTGCACGTGAAACCACGATGATGCACGAACCTATGACGTGCACGAAAAAGGAAATTAACAAGCTGCAAATGCTAACTAATAACCTAGGAAAATAAGCTTCAAACCTTTAGAAAACAAACCAATGTGTTTTCATGTAAAAACAGTGAGTTCACTCCAAATTATCGTAACCTCAAACTCTAACAAAACTCACATTTTAACTTATTCAAACTCGTTAGCTTTAGCAGATGTTTACCTTAACTGGAGAAAACGGAGGAAAGGAAGTTCTTGGAAAGGTTGCAGTCGCCTGGAAGAGAGAAAACAAAAGGGGAGTGGAAGGAAGCAGATGAGAAAAATGAGGGTTTCACGTAGGAGGAAAGAGAAGAAGAACATGGCTTCTTTAACAAGTTGCCAAGTGTCAAGCACTCATTAGTTCCTTCCCACCAACCTTAATTGGTTTACCTAATTTGCCATTCCCTTGGTTTCTAACCAAGGTGTTCTGTTTTGGTTGATTTTTAGTTTGGTTTTCCAATTGAATTATCATCTAAATTCTCCGATCCGTTTTCTCTAGATATCCACTTGGGGCATCACAAAACTCCAATGAAATACGCATTTCATTAATGGCCAATACATCCCATTTAATAGTTCAAGGAATAATTACATGGCTAAAATGTCGGGTGTTACATTCCACCCACCTTAACAGAAATTTTGTCCCCAAAATTTGCCTAAGCAAAGAGGTCCGGATATTGTTCCTAACATCTTGTTGTCTTTCTCATGTGGCTTCCTCCACGTTATGATTGCACCACAAAACTTTCACCAATGGGACTACCTTGTTGCGCAACACCTTGAGTGAAGTATCTAATATCTGTATAGGCCTTTCTTCATATGTCAGCGTCGGCATGATATCAAAGTCCACATGTTCCACGATCTGGGTTGTATCTCGTACACATTTTCTCAGCATCGAAACATGAAAAACATTATGAACTCCATCCATTGACGCTGGCAACTGCAGTCTGTAAGCCATACTTCTCACACGCTTTAAGATAGGAAAAGGTCCAATGAACTGTGGGCTGAGTTTCCATTTCTTACCAAATCTCATTACGCCCTTGAAAGGTGACACTTTCAAGAATACCTCATCGCTCTCAGCGAACTCTAAGTCTCTTCTCCTATGGTCTGCGTAACTCTTCTGTCGACTCTGAGCAATTTTTATTCGTTGTTTGATAGCAGCAATCACCTCGGACATCTGCTGTAATAACTCAGGGCCGATAAGCTTGGCTTCTCCGACTTCATCCCAACACAATGGGGATCTACACTTCCTGCCGTAAAGAGCTTCATAAGGAGCCATGTCAATTGTAGCCTGATAGCTATTGTTGTAAGCGAACTCCACAAGCGGCAAATATCTACTCCAAGGAGCATGAAATTCTAGCACACACGACCTTAACATATCCTTCAGTATCTGGATCGTTCTCTCGGATTGTTCGTCAGACTGGGGATGAAAGGCTGTGCTGAAGTTTAACTTCGTACCCAAGGAGTTCTGCAAACTTTTCCAAAACCTGGAAGTGAATCTGGGATCCTGGTCTGAGACGATCGACACCGGAATGCCATGCAGCTTAATAATCTCACTAATATACAGCTCTGCGTACTGATCCATGGAGTACGTCGTCTTCATAGGTAGAAAATGGGCCAACTTCATAAATCTGTCCACTATGACCCAAATGCTATTATGGCCCTTAGCTGTCCTTGGAAGGCCAACAATAAAATCCATCGTTGTTTTCTCCCATTTCCATTCGGGGATCAAGAGAGGCTGAAGTGTCCCACCTGGTCATTGATGTTCAGCCTTGACTTGTTGACATATCATGCAAGACTCTACGTATTTGGCTACTTCATTCTTCATACTTGGCCACCAGAAGTGAAGTTTCAAGTCCTGATACATCTTTGTGCTTCCAGGATGCACAGAGAAAGAAGATGAGTGGGCTTCCGACAAGATGTTCTTTCGTAGCTCTTCGTCTCTCGGAACATACCACCTGTCTTTGAACTTCAGAATACCATCTCCCAAATAACTGAAATCGGAAGAGGCCATAGGTAACTTGTTCACAATATCAGCCATCTCCTTTGAATTGGTCTTCTGGGCTTCTTTAATTTGGTCCAGGATGGTGGGCCGTAGTGTCAAGTCTGCTAGTATGGCCGATAGTCCAGAAACTATCTCCATATCAAACTTCTGTATCTCTTTCCTCAAAGGCATTGATACGGCCGACGTAGCCGGTTGCATAGTAGCTGGCATCCTGCTCAGTGCATCAGCTACCACATTAGCTTTACCAGGATGGTATTTAATCTCAACATCGTAATCTTTCACAAATTCTAACCACCGTCTTTGTCTCATGTTTAACTCTTTCTGGGTAAATATGTACTTCAGGCTTTTGTGATCAAAAAACACCTCACATGATTGTCCGTACAAGTGGTGTCTCCATACTTTCAGCGCAAATACAACTGCCGCTAGCTCGAGGTCATGTGTAGGGTAGTTTTGTTCATGATTCTTCAATTGTCTGGATGCGTATGCTACCACTTTCCCTTCTTGCATTAATACACATCCCAAGCCAACCTTGGACGCATCACAGTATACGCTGAATTTGTCGTCTTCAATTGGCAATACTAACAGAGGAGCAGTGGTTAATTTCTGCTTAAGTATCTGAAAACTCACCTCACAAGCTTCAGACCACTTGAACTTGATGTCTTTCCTATTAAGTTGGTCATAAGCTTCACTATTACAGAAAATCCCTTGATGAACTTTCTGTAATAACCAGCTAACCCGATAAAACTCCGTATCTCACTGGCATTTCTCGGTCTTGGCCATTCTTTCAGTGCCAGAATCTTGGCTGGATCCACAGACACTCCTTCTGCCGACACCAGATGGCCTAGGAAGTTAATCCTGCTCAACCAGAATTCACACTTCGACAACTTGGCGTACAATTGGTGTTGTTTCAGAGTTGATAGCACAATTGCCAAGTGCTCCTCGTGTTCGGCCTTACTTCTAGAGTAAACCAGGATGTCGTCGATGAAGACGATTACAAATTTATCCAAGAAATCTTAGAATATCCTGTTCATCAAGTCCATGAATGCCGCCGGGCATTAGTCAATCCAAAAGACATTACCAAGAACTCGTAGTGTCCGTACCGGGTCCTAAAGGCGGTCTTGGGAATATCATCAGCCCTGACCTTCAACTGGTAATTACCGGAGCGCAAATCAATTTTTGAGAATACCCGAGCCCCTTGTAGTTGGTCAAATAAATCGTCGATCCTCGGCAACGGGTACTTATTTTTTATGGTCAATTTGTTCAGCTCACGATAATCAATGCACATGTATAGGGACCCATCCTTCTTCTTAACAAATAGGACTGGAGCACCCCACAGAGAGAAGCTAGGGCGCACAAAGCCCTTGTTCACCAATTCCTTTAGCTGAGCCTTCAACTTCCTCAACTCTATTGGTGCCATACGGTACGAATTCTTCGATACCGGTTCAGCAACAGGATATACGTCAATTTCAAACTCGATTTCACGATCAGGTGGCAATCCCGGTAAGTCATCTAAGAAAACCTTTGAGAAGTCTCGAACTACCAGAATATTTTGTAGTTCCACCCTACTTTGCCTTTGAACATCTACTACGTGGCCAAGAAATCCGATGCATCTTGACCTCATCAGCTGTTGAGCTTTCAAGGAAGATATAACAGGCATACGGTGTTTCTTTGGTATTGCCTGATAGGAGAACTCTACCTCGTTCGGGCACTTAAACGACACTAGCTCGGACCTGCAGTTGATGGTGGCTTAATGTCTAAAAAGCCAGTCCATCCCCAGAATAACATCGTATCCTTTCATACCGATGACGATAAGGTTGGCATATAACTTCTGTTCTCCTACTGACGCTATATCATCCCGTACAACCTGCTCGGAGTGCATAAACTCTCCGAACGGTAGCATAATGCTGTAGGGCTGATCTGACGGCGTACAACAAAACTTCTGTCTAACTACGAAGTCCATTGCCACAAACGAATGTGTGGCCCCCGTGTCCCACAAGGTATAAGCAGGTGCATCACATATTGAAATTGTACCCGTAATTGCTGTGTGCAGGGCGATATCATCATCATCCTCCATCATTGCAAAAACTCTTGGTACGGCCTGATTTGGTCTCGTGTCCGGCATTGGGCAATCTCGGACGTGATGGCCCTCTTTGCCACATCGGAAGCATTGGCCGGTAATGAGTCTGTATTCGCCCCTATGAATTTTCTGGCATCGCGGGCATGCTAAAAGTTGAGGAGCACCCATTGGTCTCTTTCCCTTGTCTTGATAAGTGGTGGTCTCATTGGGCCTCTTAATGCCCCTGTTCTGTTGCTGTTGAGGTTGCAAATTCTGACCCCTTTGTTGTTGTTGCTGTAGAGGGGCATCACGTAAGATTCTCTTTGACGTATCTCTATATCTCTGAGACTTCACCTCTAAGGCTTCCAACTGATAAGCCTTGGCCACTACCTTCGTATACAGGGCCTCGTCAAATCCCCCGTATGAAATCCCTCGTAAGAGGTCCAGCTTCAAACCTGAATAAATTGGTGCACCTTGTTTTCGTCAGTGGCTACCAAATGAGTTGCATAGAGGGATAAGGATTCAAACTTCTGAACATATTCGGCCACCAATCCATATTGTCGTAGCCGAGAGAATTCTATCATCTTTTCCTTCTTCGCACTTCTGTCAAAATACTTCTCATAGAATATTCATTTAAATCCATCCCAGCTTAACGCCACCGTTGTTGCCTGGATGGTGTCCCACCAAAATCCTGCATTCTTGGTGAGCTGATACGTGGCACATAGAACCTTCTTATTTTCTTCCACCTCTACGCATCTAAACATTCTCTCTATCTGCCGGCCATTCCTCAGCGTGAGTTGGGTCAGTAGATAGTCCATCAAATGTAGGCGGCAGGAGTCGCCTGAATCTATCTCCACTGGTGTCGCGTGAAGCATTCCCATGATTATTATTATTATTCCCGTTGTCTTCTTGGGCCATCATACGTTCCACCATGCAGGACTGTACACCCACCAGCTCAGTTATTCTGTCAATAGCACGAGAACTTTCGCTTGCTTCATCTTGTTGTCCTCTCACCATTTCTAAGAAAATCCTATAAAAAGAATAACTAAATTTAATAAATAGAAACTTTTACGTGAACATAAACACTTACAGTTGGTGGAGCGATCTCACGTGGTGGGTTGTGCAGTCTGACAGTTTACAGAATCGCTTTTAAAACCTGATTTTTCTCTGATACCATTTCTGTAACGACCCTAGACCCGATCGCGGCCGAGGAGCCATCACTCCGTGACATTTAACAGAGAACGGGACATATATTATTTTTTTTGATAAACAGAGCAGACTAAACCTTTAAGAGCAAACCCTTAAAAGCATTACAGAGAGAGAGAACTTTCTCTGGATTTGAAAACTGGGAGCTAAATGGTAAAACAGTTAAACAGGACTGCAAAATAAATTACAGAAGGAAATCAGACTACTTGGAACATTTAAATAAAAAGACTGGATGGACGACGGGCATGCAGAGAACGACGTGATAAAATACATGTAGTGAAAATAAATGAGAAATATAAACTGAAAGACATATTGAAAGAAATGCTACAGTGAATACCGGAATCGGGTGATCTATGGCCGAAGGAGTAAATAAAACGGGGCGGAAGACGTAGGCAGTAGACAAAGCCGAAAATGCAAGTAAACTGGGCGGGCGATATAGACTAGCGATGGATGTGAATAAGACAAAAGTGAACAATAAACAGCGGTAGAAGTAAAACAGATGACGTCAGGCGGAAGATGTGGATGACGTCAGGCGGAAGATGTAAATAACTGGGCGGAAGATATGGATGACGTCAGGCGGAAGATGAAATTTTAAAGGCAGCGGTGGATGCAGGCAGAAATGCACTGTTCACCGGTAGAGGTGAACTATAGACAAAAATGCACTGTTCACCGGTGGATGTGAACTACAGACAGAAACGGGTTAACCGGTGGATGTAATCGGAAAATGTAGTTTTAAAGGCAGAATTTGACAACCTTTTTATAGAAAAATGTATAAGCAGGGAACATCAAAACAGAACGCATAGAGGTTTTAGACTTTCAAGACCCGATTCAAAACAAGGTTGTAAAACATATTTGACAGAGATTCAAGAAACACAGACTGCATGGATAGCTCTAGAATTCGAGACCATCCATGCACAACCTAAAAAGGAAAAAACCCTAGCAGTTCCAGAATATTTTCAACACATTTCAAAACATATATACAACTTTCAAATACAGAGGTTTTAGACATCAGTACAGATTCCATAAGTCGTTTTAAAAGAACACAAAGTGTACAGAACTGAACCTACACTTCAAAGGTTTTTAAAAACTTCCAAAAGATGTTACAGAACTTGACATAACTTCAGAAAATACATTCTCACAGAGTTAACTCTTGTCTGACTGCAACAACCAAACCCCATGAGCTCGATCCGCCAACTACAACAAATCATCATCTTGAGGCTCAAAGTCCTCATTCACGGGTTCAGTACCTACATCAAGGAGTTCACCTATGAGTCTAAAACTCAGTAAGAACATATAAATGCAGTGATGCATATGCTATGCATGAATTTTCAGAATACAGTGACAGAACATTACATTACGTTTCACTGGCAGAGGGATATAAGTGGGGCTTATAGGGGAACTTGCAAGTGCACGACAGGGACAAACAGATATACAGAATATAACAGAACAGAACAGAATAGAACAGTAGGCCAGTCCCCGTCCCACACTTAACCAATACATTATAGTCAGATTTTATCTTTCTTAACTCAAACGTGTGCAGAAGACATTTTTGCATGAGCTTTCGGGGAAAAATGTCTATGCATGAACTTTTACAGTACTAAGCATAAAACGACAGACGGACAGAATTAAAACAGCAAAACATAAAGAGAGACACAGACAACTCATAACTTACTCTAACTTTCTCTACCCGAAACCACCCGACATAAGTAATCCTAGTATCTCCATGATGTAGGGCCTTAAGGGCCAGACTACAGATACGAACTTACCTGTTGTCCGAAAAGCAGCAAACTTTGCACGTGAAACCACGGTGCTGCACAAACCTATGACGTGCACGTAAAGGGAAATTAACAAGCTGCAAATGCTAACTAATAACCTAGTAGAATAAGCTTCAAACTCCATTCAAACCTTTAGAAAACAAATCAATGTGTTTTCATGTAAAAACAGTGAGTTCACTCCAAATTATCGTAACCTCAAACTCCAACAAAACTCACATTTTAACTTATTCAAACTCGTTAGCTTTAGCAGATGTTTACCTTAACTGGAGAAAACGGAGGAAAGAAAGTTCTTGGAAAGGTTCCAGTTGCCTGGAAGAGAGAAAACAGAGGGGGAGTGGAAGGAAGCAGATGAGAAAAATAAAGATTTCACGTAGGAGGAAAGAGAAGAAGAACATGGCTTCTTTAACAAGTTGCCAAGTGTCAAGCACTCATTAGTTCCTTCCCACCAACCTTAATTAGTTTACCTAATTTGCCCTCCCCTTGGTTTCTAACCCAGGTGTTCTGTTTTGGTTGATTTTTAGTTTGGTTTTCCAATTGAATTATTATCTAAATTCTCCAATCCGTTTCTCTAGACATCCACATGGAGCATCACAAAACTCCAATGAAATCGCATTTCATTAATGGCCAATACATCCCATTTATAGTTCAAGAACTAATTCCGGTCTAAAATCCGAGTTTACAGAATCATCCTAAAACTTTAGTCCTGAACTCGCTACACTAATAATTAGCTT